>BQNB010006529.1:0-47675 GCA_026074375.1 Tanacetum coccineum | reverse complement strand
AGTCCCAATGTAATCATCATTGTGTATTACTTCTTCCAAGTAACCCTTTTATACATACACAAGTAAATCATAGTTCAAAAATTTGGTTTTCTCCTTCCTTGGCTCTCTCCTTAACCAGCCACACATACACACACTTATACAAATTCCATTTTCAAGTTTTGATCATTTAAATATACTCGAACATCACCCAAAAATGATTTAGATTGTTAAAGAATGAAGTTTTAGCTTGTTTTCCTTCCCTTTCCTCTTCTTGTGTTCGAACGAGCCACAAACAAACACCTTTATGGTGTTTTGATTTTTCTAGTCACTCAATATTGTTTAGAAGGTTTAGTTAGGATCATCAATGCAAGAAAAGAACACATGCAATAAGGTTTGAGCAAGTTTTGAATTTATTTGAAATAAAAAAGTCCTTGTTCAAGTAATAGCTTAAAGTTTAGTGGGAAAAATATTAGTGAGAATCTTGGATTCAAAAGGGTGAAGGTTTTGGGTTCGGTTGAGGGTTCCAACCAAGGAGGGGGCACACAAAGGTGTATTTACTAGATTAGCTTGGGTTGATTTGGTTTGGCTTGGTTTGGTTTCGGGTTGGTTTTAGGTTCTAAGTCACGACAAAAGAAATAAAGAGACAAGTGTGACCATTTATCGCGTCCGATCTTGCTTGTTATAGCATTGTAAGCGCTCTTTTACTTTTGTTTTGTTCATTTTCATTTATTGAATGTTTTGTTCATTTTCATCTATAAGATCTTGCGTCGTCTAGTTAGTTGATGTTATAAAATGATTGAGCGAGTCAAATGTGAATTGTAGGCCATCTTAGATGTGTCGTGAGTGAGTTTTTGGGTCAAAAGTGAGTTTTGACGCGTTTTGAAATGAGTATATTTTGGGCAGAAACTTTGGCGCGGAAAACGAGAGTCGAGATTTGGTGAAATTTGATATTTAATTGAAAAATATGATAAAGCTTTCTTAGACAATCGTTTTGATATAAAATGGAGCTTCTAACTCCTAATAACGAAGATACTAGAGCTAAAACGAGATATACATTTTAAGTGTAAAAACTCAGCATTTGGGAAATATATTAGTTGCTGACATGAAATTAAACGCTCGTTTTGAGTACTTTCGAGTCCATTTCGGCCTTCCGACGAAACACGATAGTTGCTCGGAATGACATTTTATTTTGCTGCGAGGCTACGAGATTTAAAATCAAGTAATAACGGGTCAAAATCCAAGGTCAAAGTATGTGTTTTTATTAAAAATGTCTTAGTTCCTGCAGAATCTTGCAGGGCATTTTGGTCATTTTATGTCGAGTTTTAGGTCTCGGCTAAAACTAAAAAGTTGTCCGGAATGTCGTTTTGCATAAAATCTCTTTTGAGTCCGAAGCGTGAAAATGTGATATAACGGGTCGATTGGAGTGGGTCAGATTTAATTACATATGTATATATAAAATCAAAGTCAATTAAAGTCCAACGTTGACTTTAGAAAGTCAATGGGTTAATACTAGATTGGTCGAATGTTATAAAATAATAAACGCTACTATTACTACAATTGCAATATTTTAAAATTAACGATTGTTACGAGAAAGTAAGATACTAAAAATAGAAACTTTTGAAATATTCGGATATAATACCGATATGAGTGAATGATGACCAAACGAGAAAACTATAATTTTGGTCCACTATCTTTACCGGGTATAACACTTTTGGTCCATTTTTAAAAAAATAGACCAAAAGTGTTATACCCGGTAAAGATAGTGGACCAAAATTGTAGTTTCCTCTGACCAAACTAAGCGTCGAATATACGATGAAATAAATGAATATTATTATAAGTATAATCAGAAGTCGAGACTTACTAAAAATTGTAAGTTGCCGAAATTTGTAACTTTCTAAAAATAGAAAGTTTCATAAAATAGAAAGTTTTTGATTAAGTGACATATAACATAAATGAAAGAAAGATCGTAACTCAATTAAGTGGAGTTTTGGATTTAGGACGCGCAAGTGGATTTCTCATCACATGTATATGTATATTTATACTATTTTAATAGTTGCGATGCGTGCACTATCCGATCGTATCTTACGATATAATAATCAAACGACATAAATTATACGTCGCGGTTAAGCTCGTCGTCAAGTAGTTCGTGATTATTCCGACTAGTTAATTTTTGACTTCAATCAAGGTGAGTTCATAGCCTCGCTTTTGAACTATTTTAAATGTTTTTAAACCCGCGAGGGGGATTCTTGCTGTTTTACGAAATTGAGAACGTAATATGTTTTGATACTAAATATGATTCCATTCACTATTGAGTATATGCCTTTTACTGTGTGACCGTTAGTTGCCTAGTTACAGGTGAACGCTAATGCATTAAATAGATCTATTAGGTTTGACAACCCTATCCGAGGTCTGAATCCGTTGGTGAGCACCCTGAATGGACATTTTGTAGTTAGTATTAGGAGAAGTGGCATACTTCTCAGACATTATTTCGTCCTATGGGATGAATGTGTTAAGTTTCGGTACATGGGCTCATTTAGTTGGAAATTAATATTTTTATAACTTGTGTTACGAGCAATGTTATTTGTTTTGTTGAACCAAATATGCGTTCTAATTGTTATTTGTAAACTCTATGAATTTACTCAACGTTTTTTTGACCTTTTTAAGCATGTATCTCAGGTTAGTTGCTGTGAATGGCTTGGACGGGATGTAACGCGGATATCAAGGACGGTGTCTCAGTGAAGTAGTGTCATAGATTAAAACAATGTTTTAGAAACTGAGTCGTGTTATGACTTTTAGAAATAAATTTCTACGTTGGTATTGAGACCTATGTAACTTTGATCTTACTAATAAATGAAATTATGTTTTACAAACATATCTTCGAACGTTTACTGGGACTCGTGTGCATATATTTATGAAGTAGCACCCCAATGTTGTATTCCGCTGCGTATCGTAGTTTGGGGGTGTTACAGTACTAAACAAAGAACTTTTCATATTATGTGTCGCTTGATAAGAAATTTAATACATGGATCATACTCTATTTTAAAAACTATTTGTTTTGAAAATTAAAGCGATGTGGCTCTGATACCAATTGAAAATTAAAACTTTTATATCAAATAACCAATCAAGTTTGACGTAATATGAAAGTTATCCATAATAGTTCTATAATTAATATACTAAAGAGCATCAAACAAAGCATATCACCACAACACAATATATATTACAAACATAGACGCAACGCAAATATAAATATAAAGCGATAAAGTAAATATAAATATAAAGCGATAAGTAAAAGAAAGCCCAAACTGAACACGATGATTTATAGTGTTTCGGCTACGAAGCTTCTCTTCGCCCTACTCCACTCCCTGAGTCCCCAACTCGAGAGTTACTTCACTAGATCAACAAGCACCTTTTAGGTAGAGAAAACCATACAACGTCGCTTACACTTGATCCGGTACTAAGCTAAATACCGAGTCCTACTTCGAGGTAGAACCAACCTAATGCCGCTTACACTTTTTCTCATACAAAGCTAAATACCAAGGCCTTCTTCGGGTACAACCAAACCCATTATGTTTTATGCTCCAACATAACAAACTTTGTATTTTATGGCCTAAACACACAAACCACCTAACATCTAGTTTGTTGTATAATGAATGATACACAAATGTGTATAATGATGATCCAAGACATAAGTGTCAGTTGGATGTAAAAGCCTATTCTAAAACATCAAGATCACTAAGCATGATGTTGTTGATGAAGATGACAAGTCTCTAAGCTTGTTGTAGTGGATCTTCATATATGTGCTTGTGGTGGATGATAAAGGCAAGATCTCTAAGATTGCTTGAGTTGATGATCATTTGGAATCATGCTTGAAACAAATGAAAGTTAGAAGCATTATGATCATGGGTTAGTGAGGTTATAAAGCCATGAGAATGTATGTGTTAAACTAGAGAGAAAATGGAAAAGGTTCAAAATTTATGAAAAACATTTGGCATCTATTTATAGGCAAAGTTTGAAATTCAAACCTGGCAAACCCACGGATCTACGAATCTAACTACGGTGGATCCGTTCTTGTATTTGGTGGATCCGTCGAGTGCATCTGCCTGTTATTTTGTCTTTAGTGGTTAACTATAAATCTTAACAAAATCTCTTAATTGTACTTAAATGATATTTAAGTAAGAGCTTGTAGAAACATTTTCATAAATGGCTAGACATGTTTGATTTGATTAGATTATGAAAGATTTATACTATAAGTGGCTTGACAAGAATATTTAGTTTTGTCTTTATTCACTAATTATTTTTTCCTGTTATCTAATATGATTAATTACTTGTTAAGTAAAAGATCACTTGAAAATCATTTATTTAAGTGATTTTTTGGGTAAAGGGTTTCCTCGGTAAATTTTATTACGCCAAAAAATATTTAAGTACAAGGGATGAGGGTGAGTCCCACATCTCCGTCAGTTACATAGGCAAAACTACTTCTTAAAAGGAAGGTACACAAAATGACTAGACAAAAGAAAGATAAATTTATTTCTTCTTGCGACCTCGAACTTAGATATCCAGATTATCACATATAGCTTGAAGATCTTGAGGAAGATCCTTACCTTTGTACATATCATCATCGTATGGTTATTCATCATAGTCACCATTACCATACGAATCCCTCTATTGTTCCAGCAAACTTTGAGTGCCAAAGCCTACCCTTTTTGAAGCCATAAAATGAGCCATATCATTATCAACTGATACAACCTCATCTTCACTATCATAATCATCCAGAAACTCTACCTTCTTTAAAGGATTACCAGCTTCGTCCACAAGAGTAGCTTTCCTACTAGTAAGTAATTCTTCAAACTTCCTGATTTTATCAATAATAGGAGTAGTCCTAGTACTACTATTATCAATATTCATAAAAGAGGATCCACTTGAAGTAGTTTCATTATTTACCAAATTAGTATTCCCTCTATTGGCACCTAACTCTACATCATTATCGACCGAATTAAGAACTTTAAATGGATTTGAATTACTAACCTTAATAGTAGGTGCCACACCTTTTTTCTTATTACCGCTAGAGCTAGCAGTAGACTTTTTGGGAACCGGTCTATATTATTTCTAAGGTTTAAAACCTATTTTCAGACCAACTGAAACACCTCGAGAAGTTTGACTAGGCTTATTCAAAGTCTTCTTCTCACCAGCACCTGTATTCTTAGGACATTCATCATGAATATGTCCAAAAACCTTACAATACGCACACCTAGGAGGTTTCCACTCATACTCAACACGACATTACATATATAATGTCCCTCCCTAATAATTTTAGTCATAACCACGACGATGTTATCTTTTAATTCCACATCAGCTCGAAGCTTAATCATAACTCTAGCATAGTGACCTACCCCAAGATTGCATGCACATATCAGATGTATAAGAGTCAAGCATTAGAGGAGTACCCAGTTGAGTAGCAATGGCACTTAATCCATCCTCGCTGAAGGCCATAACAGGTACACCATGGAGTTTCACCCGAACTGGAATAGTACTAACATCTTCTTTTTATAGGTTCTATCTGGATGCTATTTCTTTAGGATAAGCGGGTGATTTCGAATAAACCATGGACCATTTTCAAGCATAGCATCTAATCTATCCATATAGCTAATTGAAAGGAGAATAATCCGGTAGACGAGCTAAACATAGAACGAACAAGCCCATATTCACCCCAAGTGTTCCTAACATAGTTAGCAACAACAAGGTATGCCACCCGCTTCCCCAAGAAAAAACCTTATGCTGTATTAGCAAATCGTTCACTTATAGCTCAAATAGACTCTACTGGGATAACCACATCAATCCCATTACCCCCCGTTGTATACAAAGTATGAATATTCAGTTTCTTCCCACTTGGTTTATCAGTAACATTAGCATACGAAGACTTACCAGGGGCATTACCAGCCGATGTAGTAACTGGCGTAGATAATGGTGGAAAAGATCCCAGAACAGTAGTATCTTCCAAAGAGCTTAGCTTTTCCATCTCCACCATCATGTCAACTATAGACAGTCCCACATTCTCCTCGTGCGTACTCCTAGAAGAAACTGTAACAGATGGTATGGCACCATCCTTGACTACTTCTATGTTTGAAACATTTACATTCTTCTCCTTAACACCTCTACCTCCCCCACTACCTTTTTGGCTTAAGAAACCACACTCTATTCCCACAAACAAAACCCTACTTCAAACGCAGCAAACAACCATCAGAATAATCACAAATTTAGACCTCAAACCAAGAAGAACATACGCCTAATCTTCAATTACGAGAACCCTAGGGTTAGGGTTAAAATTGAATGCACTAGCCTTTAACCTGCCCAATGATAAGCTGGAAGGAATCCAACAAATCATGAAAGAACCTGATAATAAACCAATCAAAACCCAAACACCAGCAATTTAATAGATATTGAAACCCTAAATAATCGATGCCCCAATTCAGCAAGATCTAAAAGATCAATAAAACATTTTGAACAAGACAGACCACAAAGGACAGTTAATGCACAAGAACAGATTAATTAAACCTAATGGAATCAAAGAAGGAGGCACAATTAATTAGAGATGTTCAATTAAGGAGGATCAAATGTTAGGGTTTTTTGGTTTGGGAGAGAGAGTCGACTTTTAAATCGTAGACAATCATTTATTTAAGTGATAAAAAATACTTAATGACTCTAAAAAGTATTTTAAACATTCTTAATTGTTTGTTAAATGGGTTAATCATAATGCAACTTAACAAAGATATTCGTACCTTTTGTTGAAGTATGAGGAGACTCGAGACGTCAAGAGGGGTTGATAAATGTATGCGTTGATGAGTTGTGGTCACGAGTAACATGCACATTTTACGTTATGTATTACAAGTTACGTGTTTTTCATTATTAAAATCAAAGGACTTGTTTAGTTTAAATATCATAATATTTGCACTAGCACCACCGATGTAGGATAGAAAATAAACATAAATTCCTCTTTAAGCATGGAACCGAATGCCTAACTTTGAGACGCGATATCTCATTCACATCAACTCCATTTTAGAGACATAAAAGTTCATTGCGAAGATCTCTACAAGGAGAACGCAAACTTACAAACTATTACTTATATATATGACATATACATATAGACAATTGTGTCCAAATTTGGTTAAAAATCACTTTGCCAACCAAATTTTCCACACAATACGTTCTTAGCAAACAATAACGTATGCTAGTACTAGTAGTGATTATGCAAACCGCCTCAACGAATCTTGAACATTCAACATATGAACACCACCTTAGTGTTGTTATGATCATACGAAGCAAAAACCCGAAACCCTTTTGGGTTATGTAACCGCTCGACCAAGAGATAGGACAAGAGAGATTTAGGGATTTATCTTTATAAGTATTAAGCAACTAATGAATCCCTAAGCCGCCTTATATAGCCTCAACAACTTGGCTTGCAAGTTAGGCAATCCCAGTCCCTATAGGATTGGGTATTCGGTCGACTAGAACAAAGGGAAAGATTCCCGCATTTTCCTTTTCTTCGTATTTTCATATTGGTCCTTATAGGTAACAATTAACTACCGTTAGCAATACCTGTTAAATAAATAATTATTTAAATGTTCGTTTACTTATCACTAATTAATATATTGAACTTAATATATTAATATTATTGTTTTACGTATTAACGCGTACGTCCCCATAGGCTCGAGTAATTTCCTAAACATATATTATTTATACGTGTACATATCCCAACAATTCCCACTTGGACATGTATTAATTAATATAATAACATTGGTAAGCTTCTATCCATACGCAATACTCCCAAGAATACCCGAGTGTAGTTTCGTAAAGTTACATTTAAATGATTTAGCATTTACAATCCCTTTGTTTATGATACCGTGTCAAAAATAAATATTGATCTAAGTCATTCCATTATTTAATGATTCTATTTCTCATTTATGTAACTAATCAAGATTACCAAAAATCATCAAGACATTTCTAGATGAGCTTTTGCGCGCGGTCACACATACATCTAATTAATCCTACGAGGGGCCTAGTGGCAATATTCTTTAATAATTTGAAGGAACAAATTCTATATTTAATGCACGTGTCAGTCATATGCTTCATTATCAATTCTGAAAATAGTCCTTAATAGCTACCTTGTTTAGGATAACTTGAACTATAACAGGAAGAATTATCCACACATGCAAGACCTACTTGCATCTCAAGTCTAAAGATTAGTAAATAAAATCACTTACAAGATTCACGTAATGACGATGATCCATAAAGTGATGATCTTGTTAGTTGGGGAAGTCCGACATGCATCTTATGAATATCATTTGAGTTTAGTAGACACATCCTTTAATATTCTAAGAATATTACCAATCACTCAAATTTGTCTTAGTTCAATAATATTCCTATTTTATTGATCGACAATGAACTAATTTAAAATAATAAAATTATTCATGGATTTAAAGATGCAAATATATGACAATTTTAATATTAGATGAAAACAAACATACCAAGTACTTTAATTCATTATAAAATAAAAATTATATAATATCCCTTATCAAAATACTAAACACAAATCTACATGAAACTACAAGCTAAATGAAGTCCAATGCTCCTAGCATGTCGAGTAAGCTTTCGTTTCAGTAAAGCCTACGTAAAAGGATCTGCTAGATTGTTATCTGTGTGAACTTAAAGAAGATTAATTTCACCCAATTTGATACATTCGCGAATATAATAATATCTTCTATGGTAGTATCTGGTGCCCCTCTGAACCCTCGGTTCGTTGGCGATAAAAAATGCAGCTGAATTATCGCATAACATCTTAATAGGTTTATTTATTGTTGGTACAATACCAAGCGTAGAAATAAATTTCATAATCCAAACAACTTTCATTGTAGCTTTTAAAGCAACTATGTATTCAGCTTCTATTGCATACATTGAAGTGTACTTTGCTTGGAGCTTTTCCAGTCTACTGCGCCTCCATTCAAAACGAAAATGTATCCTGTATGAGATTTTACGTTATCTCTATCGGTCTCAAATCTAACATCGCAATAGCAAGTAACTCTAAGCTCAGCTTCAAGATTTCCACCATAAACCAAGAAAATATCTTTAGTATTTCTTAAATACTTAAGAATGCTTTTCACAGTAGTTCAATATGGTTTACCTCGATCCTGTTGAAAATGCCTTGTTATGTATTGTGCGAACACCACATTAGTTCTAGTGTATCTAACCGCACAGATATTGGATTCTACAGCCGAAGCATAAGGAACATTTTTCATACGCTTCACCTCTTCAGGGGTCACCTTGTGATTAATTCAAGTCAAGTCTTTCTTCCATGGGGATATTGCCACACATGGAATTATCCGTCCTAAATCTTTTCAAGATTTTATCCATGTAATCACTTTGACTTAGTCCAATTAACTGCTTAGATGTATCTCGGTAGATCTTGATTCTAAGAATAAATGTCGCTTACACCAAATCTTTCATGGCAAAACACTTTCCAAAATATGGCTTTACACTTTGTAACATTGGAATTTTGTTTGCCATGATGATTATCTCATCAACATATAAGATGAGGAATGTAACATTACTCCCACTAGCCTTTTAATATACACATGGCTCATCAAGATTTTGAGCAAAACCAAACCTTTTGATTTCCTCATCAGATCTTTTATTCCAGCTTCTTGATACTTGTTTAAGTCCATAAATGGATCTTTGAAGCTTGCATACTTTTCTTGGATGCTTAGGATTAATAAAACCTTCAGGTTTCACCATATAGATATCTTCATCAAGATAGACATTTAAGAAGGTGATATTGACATCAATTTGTCATATCTCATAGTCATAGAACGTCACTATGGATATAAAAATCTTAATAGCTCTAATGTCTGCAACAAGAGAAAAGGTTTCTTCATAGTCAATCCTGTAGGTTTGAGTATAACCCTTCTCTACAACACGACCTTTATATGTATGTACATTGCCATCCATATCGGTCTTTTTCTTGAAAAGTCATTTACTCCCAACGGTCTTACCATTAGGAGGAAGATTAACCAAGCGCCAAACTTGATTATCTTTCATGAATTGCATCTCTGCATTCATAGCATTGAGTCACTTATTAGATTTAGGATCTAATAATGCGGCTTTATAGTTAGTAGGTTCATTAAGATCCCATAAACTATGCTCCATAACTTCTACATTTAGACACAAGCGTTATGGAACTTGATGTGACCTTACCGACCTACGAACGATAGCTACATATTCTTGAGGTGGTTCAAAACCCTCAAGCATAACAAGATTTTCGCTAGTGTTTTCAGAAGGTGATGTATCTTTATCTTGAATTTCTCCAATTTCTACCGCCCTCCCACTAGCTTCTTGAGAGATGAGATTCTTTTCTAGGAGGTCAACATACCTTGCAACAATAATTTTGTTTTTAGGTGGGAAGTAGAAGTAATAACCCAGTGTTTCTTTGGGTATCCTACAAAGATACACTTAACATATCTTTGTTGGAGTTTGTCAAGCCTATCACGCTTTACAAGCACCTCAAATCCCCATACCTTTAAGTAAGAAAAGTTAAGAAATTTTCCATACAATAATTTATATGGTGTCTTATCAACCTTCCTTGTTGGAACGATATTAAGAATGCGTGTAGCAGACTCTAGAGCATAATCTCAAAGGATAACGACATAGTTGTAAGATTCATCATTGATCAAACCATCTCAAGCAAGGTATGATTCCTCTTCTCAAAAACACGCCTGTTGTGTAGAGGTGTGTATGGTGGAGTTAATTTCTGTTGGGACATTTTCCAAAAGATTTTTGATAATTTTTTTAAACTCTTGGACTTATATATTCGCCTTCCCCGATTCGAATCGAAGGGGCCTTACAGGGTCCTCGCTCCCGAGTTGATTTTTTACTTCATTCTTAAAAAACTTGAATGTTTCAAAGACTTCATGTTTATGTTTAAGTAAATAAACATAACTATACGACATATACTTTGTAACATTGGAATTTTGTTTGCCATGATGATTATCTCATCAACATATAAGATGAGGAATGTAACATTACTCCCACTAGCCTTTTAATATACACATGGCTCATCAAGATTTTGAGCAAAACCAAACCTTTTGATTTCCTCATCAGATCTTTTATTCCAGCTTCTTGATGCTTGTTTAAGTCCATAAACGGATCTTTAAAGCTTGCATACTTTTCTTGGATGCTTAGGATTAATAAAACCTTCAGGTTTTACCTTATAGATGTCTTCATCAAGATAGACATTTAAGAAGGTGATATTGACATCAATTTGTCATATCTCATAGTCATAGAACGTCACTATGGCTATAAAAATCTTGATAGCTCTAATGTCTGCAACAGGAGAAAAGGTTTCTTTATAGTTAATCCCATAGGTTTGAGTATAACCCTTCGCTACAAGACGAGCTTTATAGGTATGTACATTGCCATCCATATCGGTCTTTTTTTTGAAAATCCATTTACTCCCAACGGTCTTACCATTAGGAGGAAGATTAACCAAGCGCCAAACTTGATTATCTTTTATGGATTGCATCTCTGCATTCATAGCATTAAGTCACTAATTAGATTTATGATCTAATAATGCGGCTTTATAGTTAGTAGGTTCATTAAGATCCCATAAACTATTCTCCATAACTTTAACATTTAGACACAAGCGTTATGGAACTTGATGTGACCATACCGATCTACAAACGGGAGCTACATCTTCTTGAGGTGGTTCAAAACCCTCAGGCGCAACAAGATTTTTGCTAGTGTTTTTAGAAGTTGATGTATCTTTATCTTGAATTTCTCTAAGTTCTACCTCCCTCCCACTGGCTTCTTGAGAGATGAGATTCTTTTCCAAGAAGTCAACATACCTTGCAACAGCAATTTTGTTTTTAGGTGGGAAGTAGAAGTAGTAACCTAATGTTTCCTTTGGGTATCCTACAAAGATACACTTAACAGATCTTTGTTGGAGTTTGTCAAGCCTATCACGCTTTACAAGCACCTCAAATCCCCATTCCTTTAAGTAAGACAAATTAAGAACTTTTCCAAACAATAATTTATATGGTGTCTTATCAACCTTCCTTGTTAGAACCATATTGAGAATGCGTGTAGCAGACTTTAGAGCATAATCCCAAAGGATAACGACATAGTTGTAAGATTCATCCTTGATCGAACCATCTCAAGCAAGGTATGATTCCTCTTCTCAAACACGCCATTGTGTAGTGGTGTGTATGGAGGAGTAATCTGTTGGACAATTCCAAAAGATTTTAGATAATTTTTAAACTCTTGACTTATATATTCGCCTCCCCGATCCGATCGAAGGGCCTTTACGGTCTTCCCGAGTTGATTTTTTACTTCATTCTTAAAAAACTTGAATGTTTCAAAGACTTCATGTTTATGTTTAAGTAAATAAACATATCCATAACGACTATAATCATCCGTAAAGGTAATGAAGTAGCTAGCACTTTGTCTTGACACAAGTCTAAGTGGACCACAAACACCCGTATGTATTAGCCCAAGAAGATCAGTCACCCTTTCCGTTCGATGCGGAAAAGGTTTCCTTGTCATCTTACCAGATAAACAAGATGCGTATTGATCAAAAGATTCAGAATCTATTGATTTTAAAAGCCCATCATGTTGTAGCTTTTCAATTCGTTTCTTGCTTATATGAGTAAGACGATAGTGCCACAGATAAGTAGAGTCCAAGTTATGCTTGGCTCTTTATTGCTAACATTATAAATAGAATTAACATTTGGCACAAGATTAAGCATATCAATTTAATTAATACCATCACATGGAATAGTATTAAAATAAAGAACATCATCCTTAGAAACTGAAATTCCATAATCTGTAAAACATTGGATAAAACCATTGTCAACCAAATGAGAAACTAAAACAACACCTCTAGTTATAGTAGGTGCATAATGACAATTGTCTAAACAAATCACTAAGCCATTAGGCAAAACTAAGTTAAAACTTCCAAAAGCTCCTACTTGTGAACAAATGCCATTGCCCATGTACAAATAGTCAGCTCCTTGTTTCAGCTTCTTTGCACCTCTATGACCCTGTTTTATGTCATAAATGTGAGTACCACAACCAGTGTCATACACCCAAGATTTATTATTGAAAGAAAATAATTCTATTGTGACGATACCTGAAGTACTGCCAGTGCCAGCTTGCTTCTTTTTCTTCATCAACATAACCCAATGTTTCCTTTGGGTACCTACAAAGATACACTTAACATAACTTTGTTGGAGTTTGTCAAGCGTATCACGCTTCATAAGCGCCTCACATCCCATACCTTTATGTAAGACAAGTTAGGAACTTTTCCATACAATAATTCATATGGTGTCTTATTAAACTTCTTTATTGGAACTATATTGCGAATACGTGTAGCAGACTCTAGAGTATAATCCTAAAAGGATAATAACATAGTTATAAGATTCATCATTGATTAAATCATGTCAAGAAAGATACGATTCCTCCTCTCAAACATGCCATTGTGTTGTGGTATGTATAGAGGAGTAGGCTGTTGGACAATTCCACAAGCTTTTAGATAATATTTAAACTCTTGACTTATATATTCGCCTCCTCGATTCGATCGAAGAGCCTTTATAGTCTTCCCGAGTTGATTTTCTACTTCATTCTTAAAAACCTTGAATGTTTCAAAGACTTCATGTTTATGTTTAAGTAAATAAACATATCCATGACGACTATTATCATCCATAAAAGGTAATGAAGTTGCTAGGACCTTATCTTGACACATGTCTAAGTGGACCATAAACATCCGTATGTATTAGCCTAAGAAAATTAATCACCCTTTTCGTACGATGCGAAAAAGGTTTCCTTGTCATCTTACCAGATAAACAAGATACGCTTTGATCAAAAGATTCAGAATCTGTTGATCTGAAAAGCCCATCATGTTTCTGCTTTTCATTACGTTTCTTACTTATATGAGCAAGACGATAGTGCCACAAATAAGTAAAGTCCAAGTTATGCTTGGCTCTTTTATTGCTAACATTATAAATAGAATTCACATTTGGCACAAGATTAAGCATATCAATTTCATAAATACCATCACATGGAATAACATTAAAATAAAGAACATCATTCTTAGAAACTAAAATTCCATAATCCGTAAAAATTAGATAAAACCATTGTCAACCAAACGAGAAACTGAAACAACACCTCTAGTTATAGTAGGTGCATAATGAAAATTGTTTAAACAAATCACTAAGCCATTAGTCAAAACTAAGTCAAAAGTTCTGATAGCTTTTACTTGTGCACGAACACCATTGCCCACGTACAAATAGTCAGCTCCTTGTTTCTACTTCCTTGCACCTCTAAGACCTTGTTTTGTATTGAAAATGTGAGTACCACAACTAGTGTCATACACCCAAGATTTATTAGGGAAAGAAAATAATTATATTTTGAAGATACCTGAAGTACTGATAGTGTCAGCTTGCTTCTTTTTCTTCATCAACTCAGCAAGATAAACATGATAATTCCTCTTCTAATGCCCCACCTCTTTGTAGTGGTGGCAGGAATCATCCTTTGTTGGGTGCTCTTTAGCAGCAGGTTTAGGGTTTTTAAGCTTAGACGCATAAACTAGTTTATTCTTGCCCTTGCCTTTTCCTTTACCCTTCCCTTTAGCAGCTTGTAGTTTCTTATTGGGTTTCTGGATTCTACAACCTTGAATCACAAGACTTGAGGTGTAGCAACCTTTTAAGGTAAACCCTTTTCATATAATAAGAGGAATGTAACATTACTCCCACTAGCATTTTGATATACACATGGCTCATTAAGATTTTAAGCAAAAGAAAACCTTTTGATATCCTGATCAAATCTTTTATTCCAGCTTCTTGATGCTTGTTTAAGTCTATAAATGGATATTTAAAGCTTGCATACTTTCCTGGGATGTTTAGGATCAATAAAACCTTTAGGTTTCACCATATAGATATCTTCATCAAGATAACCATTTAAGAAGGCGGTATTGACATCCATTTGTCATATCTCATAGTCATAGAACGCTGTTATGGTTATAAGAATCATAATAGCTCTAATATCTGTAACAAGAGAGAAGGCTTCTTCATAGTCAATCTTGTAGGTTTAAGTATTACCCTTCGCTACGAGACGAGCTTTATAGGTGTGTACATTACCATCCATGTTGGTCTTTTTCTTGAAGGGCCATTTACTCCCAACGGTCTTACCATTATAAGGAAGATCAACCAAGCACCAAACTTGATTATCTTTGATGGATTGCATCTTTGCATTCATAGCAATGAGTCACTTATTATATTCAAGATCTAATAATGGAGCTTTATTGATAGTAGGTTTATTAAGATCCCCTAAACTATGATCCTCAGCTTCTACATTTAGACATCTTCTTGAGGTGGTGTGAAACCCTCAGGCTCAACAATATTTCTCTAGTGTTTTCAGAAGCTGATGTATCTTCATCTTGAATTTCTTCAAGTTCTACCGCCCTCCCACTGACTTCTTAAGAGATAAGATTCTTTTCCAAGAACTCAACATACCTTACAAAAACAATTTTGTTTTAGGTGGGAAGTAGAATTAGTAACCCATTGTTCCCTTAGGGTATCCTACAAAGTTACACTTAACAGATCTTTGTTGAAGTTTGTCAAGCGTATCACGTTTTACAAGCGCCTCACATCCCCATACCTTTAAGTAAGACAAGTTAGGAACTTTTCCATACCATAATTCATATGGTATCTTATCAACCTTCTTGGTTGGAACTATATTGAAAATACGTATTGCAGACTCTAGAGCATAATTACAAAAGGACAACGATAGAGTTATAAGATTCATCATTGATCGAACCATGTCAAGCAAGGTATGATTCCTCCTCTCAAACATGCCATTGTACTGTGGTGTGTATGGAGGAGTAAGCTATTGGACAATTCCACAAGCTTTTAGATAATCTTTAAACTCTTGACTTATATATTCGCCTCCTCGATCCGATTAAAGAGCCTTTATAGTCTTCCCGAGTTGATTTTCTACTTCATTCTTAAAAACCTTGAATGTTTCAAAGATTTCATGTTTATGTTTAAGTAAATAAACATATCCACAATGACTATAATCATCCGTAAAGGTAATGAAGTAGCTAGCACCTTGGCTTGACACGTGTCTAAGTGGACCACAAACATCCGTATGTATTAGCCCAAGAAGATCGGTCACCCTTTTTGTATGATGCGGAAAAGATTTCCTTGTCATCTTACCGGATAAACATGAAACACACTGATCAAAAGATCCATAATCTGTTGATTTTAAAAGCCCATCATGTTGCAGATTTTCAATACGTTTCTTGCTTATATGAGCAAGACGATAATGCCACAGATAAGTAGAGTCCGAGTTATGCTTAGCTCTTTTATTGCTAACATTATAAATAGAATTAACATTTGGCGCAAGATTAAGCATATCAATTTCATAAATACCATCACATGGAATAGCATTAAAATAAAGAACATCATTCTTAGAAACTAAAATTTCATAATCCGTAAAACTTTGGATAAAACAATTGACAACCAAATGAGAAACAAAAACAACGTCTCTAGTTATAGTAGGTGCATAAGGACAATTGTCTAAACAAATCACTAAGCCATTAGGCAAAACTAAGTCAAAACTTCCGATAGCTTATACTTGTGCACGAACGCCATTACCCACGTACAAATAGTAAGCTCCTTGTTTCAGCTTCCTTACACCTCTAAGACCATGTTTTGTGTTACAAATGTGAGTACCACAACCAGTGTCATGCACCCAAGATTTATTAATGAAAGAAAATAATTCTTTTGTAAAGATACCTAACGTATTGGCGGTGCCAGCTTGCTTCTTTTTCTTCATTAACTAAGTAAGATAAACAAGACAATTCCTCTTTCAATGCCCCACCACTTTGTAGTGGTGGGAGGCATCATCCTTTGTTAGGTTTGTGGAAACTAGAAGGGGGGATTGAATAGTTTACCGGTTAAGTTAACATTTTAAAAGTTTACTTCTAAAATTGTTAGATTCGAGTTTATGTTCAATCAACCAACAATATGAATAAACAATATTTATATCTGCTAACAATAACTAGACTAACAGTAAGTAAGAATCACAACTGTATAAAGAGATAAGGAAAGGAACAATCAAACCAAGAAACCAAGATTTATAGTGGTTCGGCTACGAAACTCCTTTTGGCCCTACTCCACTACCCGAGTATCCGACTCGAGATTTCACTATGTCAACAAGCTCCATTTAGGCGGAGAAAACCGTTTTCACTTCCCTTACGTTATTTTCTGACACTAACCTAAATGTCGAGTCCTAATCCTAGCTAGAACCAATCTATCACTTCACAAGTAATACACACTCACAAGATCTACACTATCGGATTTACACACTATCCGATTTACACAAGCACACAAGATAATTAAGATAGAGATTTGGTTCTTAAAAGAAGGAGGAAGAAATCACTAGACTATAACAATTTGTTTCTTGGTGAATACGAATGTTCTTCTCTTGCACTTGATAGAGAGGAGAGGAGAGATGAGAAAGAAGAGATTGGATCACTTGAAACAAGATCAAACAATATTAGTGATCAAAAGATTTAGTGAGAGAAAGAAGATTTTTAGAGAGAGAAAGAATATTGAAAAAATTCATGCAAAGAGGTCTATTTTTCAGCTGGGAATAGTGTAATATTTATAGGCTGGAAAATCCAACGATAACTGACGGCGGTCCTGGTGGTCCCAGATATATCTGGGGGCCGTCATGCCTATCAGGGGGCCGTCATAGACTGACGCTCCCCTTTTTGTCTTTTAGTGAGGAAGGTTTTATCTGGTATAGAAGGTTCCATTTTGGGGGGAAAACCATATTTGAATTTATATGTTTAAATAAAACATTTCTTTTAATTAAAAAGTATTTTGTATATATTTATTTTTGTAAAAATACTTTTGTAAAAATGTGATGGTTAAGTAAAAATTGTTTTCTTGATCATTTAAACATGTTTAATGATTTGTTTATATATACCTTAAGTGATTTACATTTGAAATGAAAATTTACGATTAATAATTTGTAAACGTTTATTTTTATCGTAAACGTTTTTACATTTTGTTATCTTCAAAACATCAAAAGCTCGAAAAATATAAATAACGTTTTAAGACATTATTTGTATTAACAATCTCTCCTTTTTTGATGATGGCAAAATATAAACTCATTTTATAAAAATAAAAGTTTTAAATTATTAATGAGTTTTGATCTATTTCTCCCCCTTTTTGTCGAAGTCAAAAAGCATAATCGTCGAATTATAGAGAGAAATAGACTGACGATGCCAAGACTCCCCCTTGATGTATGCTCCTCCTCGTTTGGGGCACCAAGGGATCGATCTTATGAGATTCTTGCTACAAAACAAGGTGAGAAGTACAAGTGCAAAAAAATATTTTAACTAATAGCAATATTGCAATTCATGCAAGTAAACAATAAAAACATTGATTGCAAGCAAGACTTAATAAAAGATAAGATAGATTCATACCATGACGGTATGAATATTACAAGATAAAGTAGATAAGCATAAAATAAAAGCATATTAAGTTATAGAGCTAGACTAGTAGATTTTTAAAGTCTAAGAGATGCCACATGCAAAAGATGGGTTTTATTATTTAGAGGAATTAAGCATTAAGAGTGCTCAATTATGGCGAGGAGGTTGTTATTGAGGAGGGAAAATGAGTGGAGAGGCCAATGATAAGAGATTTGATACGATTAAGGTCATCTCTTAATATATCAAATAGACTTCGAGTTTCCAAGCAACAATGACAAAACTCTGAATGAAAGTTTACTTGATCTAGAGTAGCGAGAAAGATATGTGGTGAGGTAGGAGGTAAAGGATTAGTGGCTTCAATTGCTTATTAGAGGTTAATGTCAATGAGATTTAATAAGTGATGAAGTTCATTTAGATAATGCACTATTTGGTTTTGAGTTGAATTGTGTGAAGGTAAGGGAGATGACAAGGAATTGGTAGTTATGGGAGAGGTAGGTGTAGTTATAATAGGTGGAGGAGATGGTGGTGATGGAGGAAGATTGTGACTTTTTCTCCAAGGTTCAAGAAGAGCCCTTCGGTATTTTCGTGAGTAGTCACGAGAGGATTTGCTAAAGAAGGACATGATGGTTATGAAGAGAAGTGAGGAATTTAGAAGAGAAGATTTGATTATGTATGAGGAGGATGAATGAGATGATATTTAAATAAGGGAATTTTATGCAAAGCATGGTGTTTGGAGAAGGAAACATCTAAAAGGTGTTTGGTTTATTTGGGAAAATGATAGTTGTGGCTGGAGTAGATAGGGACATAGGTGCTGAAAAAGAGGAGACAAGAAGAATTTCTTGACTTCTTCTGTTGGCGGTCCCATAAACATGTGGCGGTCCCAGATGTATTTGGGGGACGTCGTGTGTTTTTGGGGGCCGTTTTCTAGAGAGTTACGAAATTCTCCATATTTCGCTTATTTTTCAGAATATCCCAAAAATAGGAAGGTTGTGAGAAAGATTGTGGCATTTCCCATCTTTTCAAGAATCACATATTCTAGCTAAAAAGAAAATGCATGTAATGGAGCTAGATAGAAGCATATAAATGACATACAAGTCCATGAAATGTCATATAGCAAGCATTAATAATGATTAAGGGAAGTTATACATGTACTAGAATATATCATAATAATATCTAGTTTACTTCTACTGGCAAGATGGTCCTAACAAGTAATCAAGTTATGTTGCCACATCTAGTTCACGTGTGATGATTATGATGCGCACATCGAACATCTTTAGGAATTTCATCAATTAAAGTATTAGATAAGGGGTTCATTGTTGTTGGATAGGAGATGAATTTATGATTATTTAGAGAAAATGCAGTTAGTTTATCAAGAAATTTTGACAACAAGAGTCCGTATGGCAGGATGCCATTGGATCGATGTTTGAAGTCATTTATTCAATTTAGGATAAAATAAGAGATGTTGAAGGGTGTTGAGGAAGTAATGCAGAAAAGCATATAGGCTTCACAAGCCGACAATAGATTTTTGTTAATATCAATGGTACATATGATGTTCTCACGAATGAGAAGATGTGCCATTTTGAGATAAGGACAAATTTCTTCAACGAAGAGATTGCATGGATCCTTCAATGCAAACTTGAAATCATGGAGTCGTTTCTTAGTTATATTTTATATGATTGAGGTTGGATGAGTTAATTTGATGTAGATAGGATCTTTTGTTGGAGTATTGTTGTGTTTGTTGATGGATTTTAGAGACCATTCATTGTTATAGAAACAATGTCCTTCAAACGGTATATTAAGTACTGTTCCAAAGTCCCGAAATGATGCACCAAGCCGTTTTACATTTATTTTAAATAATATGATCCAAAGATCACTTACTAAAGTAAGTTCAAACGTTTGCTAAAATTCAGATATGAATTTTGGATATAAGTTTCCTTTTAAACGAATGAAGGTTTGAAATCCATTTTTGTGTAGGTTCTTTTCTAAGATACCTTTGGAATCAAATGTTTTGTCAACAATTCTTTCTTCATGAATATGTCGACAAGGTATTTTTAGATATGGTGATTTTTAAGAAGAGTTGGTGTGATTAGAAAGATAAGATTTGTTTGTAGTTAAAGAAATATGAGTTTCGGTGTATTTATGTTTAGCTTGAGACATTCTTTTTCACCTATCATCAATAAGAATATTTTAGTATGTATCATTCATACTTTTCAATATCCTTTATACAAGTGTCTAGTGTGTGCCTATATGTAACAAATGTGGAGTAACGGTTAACTCGACCTAGAAATAAAAACCTAAGAGTTAACCCAAACACTCTTTAATTCATTTTTGCTCAACCAAACATGTCGAAAAATACATATGAATTATGTATCTCAAATTTTGTTTATGAGATCATTATGCATGTATGCAAAAACGTTTTTAGAGTGTATTAACAATGCATAAAAACAATTTTATTGTGTTCTGAACATGAGTGATTTGAAAATAAAATTGGGGTTTTGTGCAAAAACAATTTTTGACAAACATACTTCAATCTTGCAAATCCTATGTCTAAGAGAAGCATATTAGTCATACATTGTGTTTTAGTAGTTCTAATTGTACACACTTGCAATAAAAATGAAAAATCCCTAATTTTATTTTTTTGTTCAATATGAACCCTAGACACAAATTAGAAAGAAAATAGATGAAATGACTTACAATTGATGATCTTTGTGGTGTTTAGGATTGATTATTAATGTTGATTTGATCTTCAATTAGTGTTTTGGTGGTTGATTTTAAGTTTTGGTGGTTTTTGGGTTGTGTTCGTCACTGCATCAGGAGAAGGGTGTTTGTTTTTGAGTTTTAAAAAAATGAAAGAGTGACAGACATACGGTCTCTGATGGTGGTCCCATATCGATATGGGGGCCGCCCGTTTTAATCCGGGGGCCGCCAGTGATATAGGGGCCGCCTTCAGCTGAGGGTTTTTGGACTGATTTTTTACAAAAAACTTTACAAAGAAGAGTGGCGTTTTAATTTGTATTTCACGAATTAAAAATATCTAACTAGCTTCGGATGAAGTAGTTGAATTGTCACGACGTGGAATGAAACACGGACTAGAATCGAGACAGAAGAAAGAGAAGACGATTTATGAAATGTGTTCCATCATTCCTAAACCAAGACGTAGATAATTAAACGATTGACGTTTAAGGGGTTTAGTAAGAATGTCGGCGATATTGTCGACGGACGACACTTTTTCGATAGAGATATGTCCTTTCTGGACATTATCACGAAGAAAGTGGTGACGTATTTCGATGTGTTTAGTACGAGAGTGTTGCACCGGGTTTTTGCTAAGGTCAATCGCGCCTTTGTTGTCGCACATGATCGGAACGTCGTCGAGTCGTATGTCGTAGTCGATAAGAGCTTGTTTCATCCATAGTGTTTGTTGACATGCCTTTCCGGTGCTTATGTATTCGGCTTTGGTAGTGGATATAGCAAGAGCGGTTTATTTCTTCGAGAACCGAGATGTTAAACAACATCCCACGAACGTACAAATACCGCTAGTGCTCTTTCGATCCACATAATCTCCCGCATGATCAGAGTCGGCATATACTACGGTTTCTATGTCGGTCCCCTTAGGATACCATAATCCTAAGTGCGTAGTGCCTTTAATGTATCGGAAGATACGCTTAACCGCTTCAAGATGAGAGGTTTTGGGAGCCTCTTGGAAGCGGGCACAAAGGCAGACACTAAACATGATATCGGGCCTACTTGTCGTTAGGTATAATAAACTACCTATCATGCCTCGATACTTGGTACTATCTACCGACTCACACTCTTCGTCTTTCGTGAGTTTAGTATCGGAGGACATTGGGGTTTTCATTGGTTTAGAATCATCTAAGCCAAATTTCTTAAGTATTTCTTTAATATATTTAGATTGATTAAAGAAGATACCATCTTCCATTTGTTTTATTTGTAATCCAAGGAAGAAGTTAAGTGTTGGTCCTAATAATTGTGTAAAACATGAACACTTTAAGAAATAAAGAACAAGTTTTACACAATATCAATTAGACAACTAATAACACAATTTATACTTTTTCAATGTTTATAAATCTTATTAGAAATGAATCAAAGATTTACAAGGGATAGTTGCGGAACACTATCCCGATTGAATGACAAATAAACTCTCATGAATCAAAGCTAAGCTTATACTTCATGAGAGGATGATCCTATCAACTATAATACATTGTATTATTTTTGTGTTTGTTTAAAATCGATATCTATTCCTATTACAAACATTTCTTTATATAGTAGAGAGTAGTACAAGGTAGCATGTGATGGTTGTTGAGATGTGTCATGCATGCCTCCCTTTTTTGGAAAACCAACAACCATACTTTATCAATAGTAAGTCACTTGTCTCCACCTTTATGGAAACTCTTGTACTTTCTTTTTCCCCACCATATATGTTTGTTTCTTTCAGGGAGATATACATTTAGAGTCTTTGAGATATTTGTCAAATCTCAAAGACTCTTTGAGGCTTATGTACTTTACCCACTGACACCGCATCAGTGAGGTAAAATGTTTCTTCAGTTGGTCTTCGACGTCCCTGAGGCTTGTCATTCTTGATTGAGCTTTTTACAACACTCATTGATTTCTTTATCAGTGAGGCTATTTTATGTTCAAATATTCACAAGGACAATCGGGATAATTTTGGCCCAACAATCCCCCTTATTTGAATATAAAAATAGCCTAAGTTAATTAGTAGTAAGTGAGCATAACGGCTTCTTCTTACGTACTGAGTTACAACAACAAATAAAAAATAATAAATTTTGATCTAATGTTGTTGATGTTGCTGAGCTTTGTTCAGACTTCATGTTCAGAGACTATAAGCTCTCTAATGCTTTTTCAACCAAAACTATTGAATAACCCCCTAATGTGCAAATGTGCAAATGCATACACACACACACACACACACACACATATATATATATATATATATATATATATAAAGAGAGAGAGAGAGAGAGAGAGAGTTAGGATCAAATGAGAAGTTTTCTTAAAATAAGAAGGATAAGAAGTAACTATAACCGCATATCCGAGATGCACCGACTTAAATTAGATGCATCTCTATAATCTTAGATGCATTATAATGCATCATAATGTGTTTTCTAGCTTTTAATTAGATGCATATACGTATATTAGATGCATTTCATGATTTCTCTTGTTTTTTGTTCCTCTACATGTGCCAAAATCATGAAAATCAATTTGCACCATCTACACATCAAATTAACTTTTAAAACTCGACATGGTGCATCTAAATGAATAGAAATGCATATAATGCAAGTTGTTGCATCTCATATGTGTGGTTTTAGTCACTTCTCACCACTTTTTATTTTAATTTACTTCTCACTGGATCCCTACTATATATATATATATATCGTTACTTATATATAGCAGCAAGGACATGACTTAGCATATGTGACATGGCATGACAAGTATGACATGGCAATGACATGGCACTACTAAATGCCACCTCAAAGGGCATTTTTGTCCACAATTAATTATTTTTTTCGGAAATGTTTAAAAACTTAGGCGCAAGAAAGATTTGAACCTTGGTCATTTAATCCACAAAGAAAAGACTCAACCACTAGACTAGACCAGTTTTTGTGAAAGGCAATTTAAAACAAATATTGTCATGCTTTAATAACTCCTCATTCTTCAAATAGGATAGTCAACCAATTTTGAATTTAGCTACAATTTAGGAAACCTCATTAACTAACAATGGCATATTTACAGGATCTTTTAAATTCGTCATCATCGACAACTAACAATCCTTGATTAATGTTTTCAAAAACACAATATCATCTGAAATTATCATTAAATCCTCATCGAATTCAATAACTGCTTACTCGGATGGCTTTCTGGGGTATGTATATGATCTTTTATCCTTCTTTCACTTTTATTGTTACTATATTAATTAGTATTGTTTTGATAATGATTATCACGATCATAATTGTTTGATAATATTTAAAAGGGGTTTATCTAAAGCCAAATGAACCTTACACTTTACACTACCATGATGATGCTGTTCCTAAAAGACTTCGTGTTACTCAGGTAATGTTTTTCTATATCTATTGACTAAAAAACTTTTTTAAAGGGATTTATCGTGGTATGGCTGAAAATGGGTTGACCTAAGGAAATATATTTGTTTTTATGTTTTGGTAAATTTGATTTCCGACTTTTTGGCCGAGGTTTGAACTCACCACAAACATACTTAAACCGGGGGTAAAACCCTCCCTTTATTAAAAGGTTGGCGTGGCCATAGTTGTTTGAATTTAGAAGGAATTGAACATGAGACCACTCACATTTTAGTGATGATAGTCACAAGCCGGTTTCAAGGTTACATTTATTTAAAAGGAATTGAACATGAGACCACTCACATCTTTTTGGCAATGGGTGAGTGTCTTATTAAGCTGATTCAGCACCTGTCTCATTAAGTCATGACGAGAAAATGTCATGCATAGTTAGGTACGTATTTCTCAAAGAACAATGCATTTTAAAATCTACCCGAATGATTTTGAATCTGACATGTATCTTTTCTTGATATTGTAGGAGCGTGCCACACACAAGTATCCTTGGAAACTCAGTAGTTATCTCTTCACCAGAGGTTCGTTTTTTCATACTTGCATTACTTTTGTTTACTAAACATCATAAGTTTTTATTGCTAAGCATCATTCTTCTTTGATTTTAGATTTCAAAACTTCATGCTCGAATAAGCTGCAAAAATGGCGCCTTTTTTTTCACTGATTTGCGCAGCGAACATGGAACCCGGATCACCGAGTAAGTTAAATATCTGTGTGTATCATTTCGTTAAGGGATAACTAAAGAATATGACCTTTTGTACATGTATCATACATCTTATTATCTCATATGATGATAAGGTATGTATCTTTATATTATTTTTTGCATTTTCTGTTTTTGATTTATAATTGATGAAAAACATCGATGGTTTCAGTAATCTTCAAACGCTTTCAAATACAGAAGATAATGTCAATGGAGACGCGATTAGTGAATCGGTAGAAAATGCTGTCATCGAACCAGTAAGAGTAGCAAAGATTCACGATTTCTGTTTTGGAATTCCCTATGGTAAGCTCCATTTGACGATGATAAGTTTCAGGATACTTTTTAGTTTTTATAAATATGTGATAGATAAGATAATTGTATCCACTTTCAGAAAATTTAGCATCAGAATGGAGATATATCAAAGAACCACGAGTATAGTATAGACCTATTAGTAAACAGCATGAAAACCAAAAATGCCAAAATAGAGAGTAGCAGAACCAACGTGTAACAATATTCCAAAAGCTTGATGGTGTTCCTCATATCCACACCAGGTTGAGACCTGGTATTTAATATATATACAAGGTTATGTGTATCTGACTGAGACCTGGTCTTCGATATGTTTGATAGGGTTTTTCACCACACATGACATAAAAGGGACGATCCTTCCTGGGATCACACGAAAGAGTATAATAATTGATGTAGCTCGTGATTAATGATTTCAGGTATTAGTTGTTCTCACCCCTAATATTTGGTAGTCTTATCCTTTATTTCAGGTTATAGTCATTTTCTTTTTAATAGTTTTGTTTTCAGGATACTTATTAGAAATATATACAATAGGTATGCTACCAAAAGGGTAAAATGGACATCTTAACCTTGAAAAAAGTGTGTGCTTTCTTATTGATCCTGCATAATAAGTTAAAAATAGTTTCATTCGTGCAACTTATGTTCTTTACTCTTGATTCCACACATCTTTTTAGGTAGCAAGTTGAGGTTTCCATTTATTGGCACTAACTGGTATGCGAAACAAGAAGCAATCGCATCTTTGAATAACACACACAAAACATTATGGACTGGTATATATGAGTCAGGGTGAGGTATTTAGCATGTTGCTTGTTGTAGTGTTTTTTGCTGCATAATCTCAATCTGGAAGTATGTAACCAGTTTGTAGGTCTAAATGTACAGCAGTTGACGAGCCTGAAAATAAGCTTAAAACTAACACATCCTTTGTAATCCATGTACCGTGATTTGGTCTCAGTAGTAGAATGCTGATAAGTGTAGATTACACATATCTATTTATGCTTAAAATAACCCAAATAAACCCAAAACGGATCAAAAATGGCAAAAATGAGTCAAAGAACCACGCTAGAAATAGAATATATAAGGAGAGAATCATGATAAAAAGATTCCGGAAGTAGATTCTCGCGGTCGTATGTCCACCGAGGCTGCAATTGAAAGTTGATCTTGGTTTGATTGAGATTTAGTGATAATTATTTTGATTAGATTATAATTCCTGAACAACTACTGGAAGCAAAATTAGTTATAAAGGAAACCCTAAATTTACAATCAAATATAGAGCAAAAACGCTAAAAACGGGCAATGGAAAATGAGGAAAAAAAAAATTAAATTTTTTTTAAAACCCTACAGCAGAAACGATGCACTAATAATCAGGCAGGAAACACACACATCAATCAGAAACGAGCTCTACCAGCAGAAAAAGGCTCACAGCGAAACGAGCTCCAAAACTAGGCTGAATTTAAAAACACGTTTTGTAATTAAGCCGAAAACTCAAAAACACGAAAGTTTCCGGGACATGTTTTTAAAGCAACTTTAATAAAGGCACCTAATAAAAAAACAAGCACTCAATAATGCCCCCAAAAAGCCAAAAGAAGCTGCTGAATGCAGAAAGTAGCATAAACGAAGGCTACCAAACCTGCTGATTTTAAAAAAATCGTTTTAAGGCCAAAACCAAAACACATCTAAGGAAAGTTGTCCGGGACAAGATTTTAAACAACTTTAAATAAAGGCACCTTATAAATAATAAGCCAGAATTTAGCATATATATCGAGTAAAGCTAACTCAATAAGCGCTAAAAGCCAAAAAAACTGCGATTGCAGAAAGTTAAGGTTTTGGACTTACTTTTAGTAAATAAGCTGTAAAAAAGCTCAAAATTAAACCAAAATGAAAAAGGAAAATGATTTGGAAAGCATATGTTGCTTAAAATCTGATTCGCGAAAAAGCCTTTTCAACCGAAAAACAACTTAACTCAACTCAATTTGAGCATCAAAATATAGTAAAACTCTAACTTTTCTAAATAAGCCAAAATGAAAAATAATTCTAAAAATCCATAGAATAAGCCAAACTGAAAATGGGTTCTATTGGAAATAACTCACTAATGAGTTTCCCTTATTAATCCCACCTATTTCACTTTTAAAAAGCCATTGAAAAATAAGCACAAAACGCACAATGAACTAAACTACTATTTTTTTATTATTTTACTGAAAATAAGCACTTTGAGCTTAAAAAAAATGAGCAAGCAATTGGATTCTTATGAAGAATATAATCTAAAAACAGAATTGAGAATTTAAGCTCAATTGAACAATAATATAAAATAAAGACTCAAACGATATTTGAAAACACAAATAAGCAAATGATGCTTATGAAAAAGCTAAATTATCCCTTTTTATAACTCTCATGCAGATTCTAACTTTAATACTTTTAAAACACATAAATTAAGAAATAGACTTCGAAGATTTGCAGCATTACAACAACACTTACCCAATGGCAATATAAACACTTAAAATTAATATGCAAACAAAGGCATAATATCTACTTTAAGCTAAAAACTCAAAAATAACACTTCTACTTAAGCAAATATTCAACAGTTCCCAATAAGCCATATAAACTTGAAATTGAAATTCAACAAATAAAAACTGATTAAACACTTATAATACCTAAATAAACTAAATGAAATTTATCAAATACCACAAACCCATTCAATAGTCAAAATGACCCATTTTCCCAGCCTACCCAAAAACCAGTCAAAAAGACGCAATATAAAACACAAAGCCCACCTTTAAGATTATGAAATCAGTTTAAAACAAATTTTAAGAGATTTAGGCCAAAGCTTTAAAGACAAATGATTAAATGAACATATTAAGTCACAAATGAACCATTTTTCAACAAAATTAAGCACTAAGCATAAGCTAAATAAGCAAAAGCAATGTTTAGCTAAAAATGAAATGACATATTAAAAGAACAAGTATAAATAAATGAAACAAAAGCTTAAACTATGAAAATTAAGCAAAATAACAACTAAGTAAGCAAGAAATAACAGAAATAACAAAATAATAACAATGCTACAGTAACTTTAAAGAAAATGCAAGAAGTAAATAAAGACTTACATGAACCGTTAATCATGGTACTAATATAACCTACCGAGAGTGAGGTTGTAGATGCTGTTAGCAGGACAATTGAATATATTCTTTATAAAAATAAAGAGGATTTTTACTTTGCGAAAAGGAGATAGCAATAAACAGATAAGTATGAAAGAGAAATCAAACATTTATCTATATATAGCTTCTCTAGTAACGACAATAGCGACGTAAAAATCTGTAACGGTAACATTTAAATAGTGTTTAAGCAGAGAAAGTCAATTTTCCCACAACCAACACTAACAATAACCTACCAGTATTAAAATTTACACTATTAGACTTAACTTTGGTCAACCAGAATTAATTATGACACAACCCGAATTAACTCTTTTTCAACCAGAATTAAGTTTTTACTGAAGCACACCTGCCTTACATCTGCAAATTTATGCTATTCCTGCAAGAATTAGACTAAAACCCAGAAAAACATGCTGCAAGAGTTTGTATAGACAGAATTAACTTAAACTAACTACCCGTATTAATACTACTAACTACCAGAATTAATACTATGAACTACCAGTATTAATACTATTAACTACCAGAATTAATACTACTTAAGCCAGAACAGTATTAAGACTACTTAGCTACCAGAATTAAACAAACTATACAACTAAGCCTCCCCTTAAATGTAGCTATGGGTTTATCATACCAATGCTAACCACCAAGTAATTAAACCGTGGTCCATCAAAAGGTTTGGTCAACAGGTCAGCTACATTTAAGTATGTGTGAATTTTCTCCACACTAATGAGCTTCTTCTCATAACAATCTTTTATAAAATTGTGGCGTATCTCAATGTGCTTTGTCTTGGAATGATACATTGGGTTCTTCACAATATAGATTGTGTTTTCATTATCAATGTGGATTTTGGTATTCATGAAATTGAAACCATAGTCCAATAATTGATTTTGAACCCACAATACATATTCAGCTTCAGTTGTTGAAGTAGCCACTATGGTCTGTTTCTTACATTGCCATGAGATAAGTCTTTGTCCAAGAAATTGACAACCACCTGTTGTGGATTTCCTGTCAAGGTTGGACCCACCATAATCACTATCAGAGAATGCTTCCAAGTCAAAGGGTGATTCCCTAGGATACCATAAGCCCAAGTTTGGTTTGCCCTTAAGATACTTGAAGATTCTCTTGACAGCATTGAGATGAGAAGTCTTTGGAGTTACCTGAAAACGTGAACAAACACATACTGCATACATAATATCAGGTCTAGAGGCAGTTAAGTACATGAGGGAACCTATCATGGATCTGTACAAGTGTACATCTACATCAATAGCTTCCTCATCCTTTGTCAGAGGCACCTTGGTCTCCATGGGTGTTATTGCAGCTTTCACATTTACAAGATCAAATTTCTTGAGTATCTCAGCTACATACTTGTCCTGAGATATGAAGATTCCTCCCTTGTTCTGTTTGACTTGTAGACCTAAGAAAAATGTGAGTTCACCCATGGAACTCATCTGAAATCTGCTTTTCATCAAGGCTTCAAACTCATCACACCAAGACTTGTTGGTAGAACCAAAAATGATATCATCAACATACACTTGAACCAGCATGATATCCTTTTTGTCCCTTTTAATGAATAAAGTCTTGTCAATTGTGCCCCTCTTGTATCCATGCTTCTCTAGGAATGTTGATAAAGTAGCATACCAAGCTCTAGGAGCTTGATGCAGTCCATACAAAGCTTTGACCACCTTATAAACCTTATTAGGATGATCAGGATCAACAAAACCAGGAGGTTGTGAGACATAAACCTCTTCATCTATAGTGCCATACAGAAAAGCACTTTTTACATCCATTTGGAATACTATGAACCTCATAAATGAGGCAAAGGCTAAAAATAAACTGATAGCTTCTATTATTGCTACAGGAGCAAAAACCTCATCATAGTTAATACCTTCTTCCTGTGTGTACCCTTGGGCCACCAATCTTGCTTTATTCCTCACAACCACACCTCTTTCATCTCTTTTATTTCTGTAGACCCACTTTGTACCAATCACCTTCATTCCATGAGGTAGATCTACAAGAACCCATACTTGTTGTAGCTTGAACTGTAACAGTTCTTCTTGCATGGCTTGAACCCAACTGTCATCTTGTAGAGCTTCAGCAATCTTTTTAGGTTCCTCCTGAGATAGAAAACAGGCAAACAAACAATGCTGTTGATCTTTGTGATTGTTTCTTTGCTGCTTTTGAATATGACTGAGAAGAGCATGAGCTCCTGATTTGTTCTGCACTTTGCTCCTAGTTTGCACAGCTGACTTAGGATCACCAAGTATTTGACTTTTTGGGTGAATACTATGAATCCTAAGTGTAGGAGTAGGACTGACTTCAATTTCTGTAGGAAGACTGTTGAAGTCAGTTATCACACCCTCCTCATCATAAGATGCCTCATCAAAAATTCCTGTCTCAGGCTTGTGAAAGATTTCGAGCTCTGGCATAAGTGAATCATCATGATCAAGCCTACCAGTATTAACTGTTTGACTACCAGTATTAACTGAAGGAGTACTGGTAGTGTTGTTTTCAGGGACTGTCCCTAAATGCTTTAGGGCAATTTCTTCCAACTCTCTTCTAAAAGCTTGAATCTTAGGATTGTCTTCTAAAGAGTCAGTAGAGGAATCCTTCTTCTCTTTTTGAGGTTCTGTCAAGGTCTCCTCTTTCTTTGAATTTGTGGAAGATGTCCTTGATTCATCTTTTTCTTCAGGAATCTTTACAGCTGAAGGCACAACAATAAGCTCTACTTCCTCATCTTTTTCCTCAGAAGCAATAGATGTTGGAGTACCTGCACTGTTAGTTACTTCTGAAGCACCTGCATGTGGGTTAGCTTGATTCTCCAAAGATACAGGAATATAGTTCATAGAATCAGTAAGATAGTCAATATCAAACATCCATCTATATCCTACTCCTTTGACATTGGGTTTATCTTCAAGAAAATTAACATGCAGATTTACTTCTACTCTTTTGGTTACTAAATTATAAACCCTATAGGCTTTGCTATTTAGTGAGTAACCAACTAAGAATCCCTCATCAGATTTTCCATCAAACTTGCCAAGCACACTAAGAGTATCTAGAATGGTAACATGACACCCAAAAGGTCTTATGTAGCTAATAATTGGTTTGTGGCCAAACAAAAGCTCATATGGAGTTTTGTTTTGAGGTTTTGTCACTCTTACCCTATTAAAAATATAGCAAGCAGTACTAACTGCTTCTGCCCAAAAAGTGGTTGGTAAGAGAGAATCTGCTAGCATAGTTCTAGCAGCCTCAATTAGGGTTCTGTTCATTCTTTCAGCAACTCCATTTTGTTGTGGAGTTCTAGCAGTACTATACTCTTGTTTTATTCCCTTGTTTCCACAAAATTCAAGCATATCTCTATTCTTAAATTCAGTGCCATTATCTGATCTAATGATTTTAACCCTATGACTAAGCTGGTTTTCAATCTGCCTAATAAAGGTCTGAAGAATGCCACTAGTTTCATCCTTAGAAGCCAAAAAGAATACCCAACTAAATCTGGTACAATCATCAGTGATTACAAGGCAATAACTTGCATGATTAATGCTTTTCACAGAAGTAGGGCCAAAAAGATCCATATGCAAGGTGTGTAGTGGCACAGTGATCAATCTTTCTAACTTAGCCTTGCAAGAGGCCCTATGTTGTTTGCCTTTATGGCAGGCAACACATGTGTGGTCATTTTTGAAAACCTTGGAAGGTAGACCTCTTACAAGGTTTCCCTTCACAAGTTTGTTTAGGTTTTTAAAATTGATATGACCTAACCTCCTATGCCATAATTTAGATTCATCAGATGTGGCTTTTGCAATCAAACAGGCAAAACCTTTTGCAGGAGAAGGTGTCTTCATGTCAAAACTGTACATATTGTGATGTCTAGGGACCTTTAAAAGTATCTGATTTTCATCAGGCATCTTAAAGTCAGAAGACACAACAAGACATTCAGTTTCAGTAAAAAGAACCTTGTGCTGCTTATCACATATTTGTGATATTGAGAAAAGGTTAAAATGCCCTAATTCTTTTACAAAAGACACACTATCAAAATCTAAATTACCAACCCTTATTCTTCCTTTACCAGATATGTAGCCTTTGCTACCTCCAAAGGTAACAGATCCCCCATTGAATTCTATTCTTCAAAATCTCCAGTTGATCCTTTTTACCTGTCATGTGCCCTGAGCTCCACTATCAAAATATTCCCTTATCTACCATGTTCTTCAGGTGGATGTTCCTGCACATGAAAAAGAAATTAGTTTCTCTTAGGGACCAGCCTTTGGCAGGGGGGGGTTCTTGGTTCTGCCTTGTTGACCATTTGCATTCACAGTTCTAAAAAAATTAGGGTCCACTGTTATAATTGGAAAGTTTGGTCTAGAGTTCTCAATTATAACATTGCTGAGGTCTTAACAGCAGATCCCCAACTTCCCATTACAGCATTAGAATGAGCCATTTGTGCTGTAGATTTTTCAAAGGGTCTTCTTACAAATGAATATGATTTTGAAAAATCCCTTCTTTGATTAATTTGATTCATCTGTGGTCTTTTGGGACTCATACTGTTTGAGGTTTTGTGAGTTACTGGCTGTTTAGATCTAACAGTATTAACTTTAGGACTAACAGCATTAACTTTAGGCCTACCAGAATTAATATTTGTCCTACCAGTATTAATATTAGGCCTAACAGAATTAAACTTTGGCCTACCAGCATTAAGTTGTACTGATCTAGGAACAAATTGATTAGCATGATTAATCCTGTTTGCATTTGTCCATACTGGTTTTGCCACCCCATTACCAGTATTAACAACCCTTTTAACCTCAGCTTCCCTAGCCATTTTCTTTTCATAATAGTCACAATCTTTAATCAAATGACTTAGACTACCACAAACAAAACATTTCTTCTTTGTAAAAGAGTAACCTTCCCCTAGTTCTCTTTTCATCATATCAGTATAATTCTTCCTATTAACTGTATGTGTTTCTTTATCTGTGAGTGGTTGCCTAGGAGTTTTTATGTGTGAGACACAACTAGGTTCAACTTCTTTTGTTTTTGGAGAAGACACATCTTTTTCATTTGTTACTTCCAACCTTGACTTAGACATCTCATTTGGTTCACTTAAACTTTCTGATTCAGTCTCAAAAGAGTGCTCAGAGGTATTTCCACAAGATCCTTCACTGTCATTTGATTGACAGGTAGAATGCTCAGAAGAATTGTCATCTGACACACTAATTTCAGGTTTTTGAGGACCCTTTTTACCATACACATACAAAGAATCATCAATTTCCTCTTGTGGTTTAGGAGTATAATCTCCACTTAAGGGATGTGGAACACCCTTAAAATCATTGGTCTTTGTAAATCTACTGTACGAAGGTTTTCCTATTGAATCCTCTTTTGAACACTTAAAGACAGAAAAATTCATTTCTTCCTCATAACTTAGAACCTCATCATTAGATTGTATTTCAAACCCTAAGCCAAGTTTATCATTTGAACTCATGCCAGAATTAATTAATCTCCAAAGATTCTTGGAAGAATCTTTCCATGAATCTACTGTTTTCTGCAATTGTTCCTTTTCTTTTACAGCTTTCATTCCTATTCTTCTATATCTTTTAAGCTTTTCATCTTTTTCATGTATTTCATTAGCTTGAAATGCAAGCTTTTCATTTAGAGAAAGTTGCTGTTTTTGAGAAGTAACAAGTTGAGCTTCTAGTTTCTTAACAGCTTGACTATATGCAAGTATTTGTGCTTCTTGATCACCTAACTGATTCATTTGTTCATCATACAGTAATTTAAGCTTATTATATGAATCAATGCAAGTTTTAGAACACAAAGATACCTCATTGCTTGAGCTGATAGCCATAAGTGCATGATTTGTTTCTTCAGCTTCAGTATGTTCTCCCCAATTGACAATCCCATCATCCATTGTCAGCAAACCCATCTGATTCTTCTCTTGCTTCCCAGCTTCTTGATGTTGATAAGGAGAATCTCTCTTCTTCTTTCCATCTTGTACCCCCTTTGCTGTACATTCCCTAGCAAAGTGACCAGTGTTGTGACAATTGAAGCACTCAAGCTTCTTTTTGTCAAAGCCAACAGGCGTTTTTCCATCCACGCGAACTCTCCTTCCTGTTTTCTTATAGAACTTCTTCATTCGAATAGCAATCATTGCTATTTGCCAATTGATGTCCATCTCTTCAATATCTACATCATCAATCTGTTCCAAATCTTCATGAAGTAAGTCCAAATCCTCTGTTTGTTTGGCAAAGAGGGAATAGATTACTTCATCAGCAAAACCAGCAAGAACTTCTTTTTCAGGAATATTGGTTGAAGAAGTAGAAGGAGTGCAAGAACTGTATGCACCAGAAAAACCAGACTTAACCTTATTAGTGCTACTTTTGCTTTGTGAAACAAAAGCAACATTTTGAGCACTTGAAGATGGTTTTGGAGCACCTTGAATTTCTTGCTCAAACACTCTAAGGTTATTGTACAAATCATCAATAGATAAATTGTCAATCTCTGGATTAGTTCTCATTGTCATTGCCAGATTGGACCATGCTGAAGGCAAAGATCTAAGAAACTTATGATTTGCATCTTCTGTTGATACTTCAGCACCATGAGCTTCCAATTGAGAAAGTAACTGTTGAAACCTGTCATATCCCTTTTCTAGTCCTTCAGAATTGGATATTTTAAATGCTTCAAACTGTTGTTTGAAAACAGCCTTCTGCATTTTCTTTGAATTTGCATTACCACCAAACCTAGTTCTGATGGCTTCCCAGATCTCTTTTGCATCATCCATTCCATGAAATCTTCTCATATGTTCTTTAGGAATGGCCATCAGCAAAATATTCTTAGCTTTCCTCTCCTTTTCAACAGCTTGAATCTCTGCAGCAGTAACTGGTGAAAGTACTCGAACAACACCATCCTTTCCAATTGAAATTCTCTTCTTGGAGTTACCATTCTGAATTACCTTCCATACTTCATTGTCAATGTACTCAAGGTAATGCTCCATCTCCATTGCCCATATATCATACTCCTCCTTCTTCAGAATTGGGAGTTTGATATTTGAGATAGCAGTAGTTTGGGGAATCATTGGTTGTTGTTGTTTAGGTTCAGCACCAGTGGCTGATGCATCTTCATGGTTTGATTCTTCATCATCACTGAGATGTTGTGAGAAATCATCATTGGCAGGGTTAGACATTTTGTATAGAATTATATGAGAGTGTTTGTTTGTGATCTAGTGATTCTTCTCTCTCAGAGTCCCTTTAAAGGCTTTGATACCACTTGTAGGTCCTTGGTTTAGGATCTGACTAGCCTTTGTAAGATGATAGATAACTTGGATAAATCTAAATCAACTATATGAGAGACACTGACTATGAATTATCAAGTGTTAATGCGGAATCTTAACACAAGAGTAAATAAGAAACGATAATACTAAAATACTATTAAGCTCTATGCTTCTATTGATTTTCAATAACTCACGTACATATCATTGTGCCTTAGGGTTCCTCTTATACACCAAGGAAAACCCTAATTAGCTTTACAAACGTATGAAAGGATAATACTCATCCTTTCCTAAGATATCTCTAAGATAACTATTACTATTCTGTTACATAAACAGACTTAACTATAAACAGAATTAACTATGACCAGTACTAACTCAAGTACTGCTATACTCTACCAGTACTAACTTAGTACTGCCAGACTTAACTTAGTACTGCCAGTATTAACTCAATACTAACAGAACTAACTATTACTACCAGACTTAACTGTTATACTACCAGTATTAAGTCTGTTACAATCTATTTTCCCAACAGGGAATGTTTCTTCCATTTCCACATCTTAATCAAATGCATCAAATGCAAGGGATGTTTAGCACTAACAACTTTGGACCCATGAGATATTGGGGACCAAATGTTTGAATTGTTGTCTTATATAAGTAGATATGTCTTGGAGTTGACTTGGAACCCCATGAGTGGATAAAAGATAGTGGATGCTCTAAACACATGACGGGTAACCGAAAGATCTTCTTAACCTACAAGGCATACAATGGAGGTAATGTCATTTTTGGTAGTAATCTTCGCGGTAACATCATTGGCAAAGGTACGATTTCTAATGACTCTCTCAATATAGATAATGTAGAACATTTAGATAACTTAAGATTTAACTTGCTAAGTGTAGCTCAAATATGTGATAATAAATGTAGAGTAACTTTCTCTAAACACGATAGTGAAATCACTAAGGACGGTAAGGTTATCAATAGAGGTATTAAGAAGAAAGGCTTATATGTGATGAAATTAGGAAATAAGCCGAAAGATAAAATTTGTCTTGCAACGATTGATGAAAACTCCACTTTGTGGCATATGAAATTAGGTCACGCTAATATGCGTCTTATTCAAACGTTAGCTTCTAAGGAACTAGTTAGAAACTTACCTAAGCTTAAGTTTGATCAACACTTTTGTGATGCTTGTAAAATTAGAAAACAAGCTCACGCTAGTAACAAAGCTAAGAATGTAGTCTCAACGACTAGATGCTTAGAACTTCTCCATATGAATCTCTTCGGTCCATCCGCCGTACGGAGTTACGGAGGAAACCTCTACACCTTAGTAATATTAGAAGACTATTCTAAGTATACATGGACAAGATTCCTTAGGACTAAGAACCAAGCCTTTGAACAATTTGAAATATTTAGTAAGAAAATACAAAACCAATTAGGATGCTCAATAGTGTCAATTAAGACAGACCACGGTAGGGAATTTAATAATGAAGTGCAATTTAGAGAGTTTTGTACTGCCAACAGTATTACACATAACTTCTCAGCTCCACGCACTCCACAATCAAATGGCGTGGTAGAAAGGAAAAATAGGACACTACATGAAATGAGTAGAACCATGTTGAATGAACAATCGTTACCACAAAAGTTTTGGTGTAACGCCATAGATACTTCAACATATATCCTTAACCGAATCCTAATTAGATCCATCTTAGGTAAAACAACTTATGAACTCTTGAGATGTAGAAAACCTACTTTTGATTACTTTAGAGTGGTAAATACTTCGTTTTAAACACTAAATATTACCTTACAAAATTTGACCTAAAGTGATACGAAGGTATCTTTTTAGGTTACTCACAAAATAGTAAATCCTACATTATCCTAAACAAACACACCATGAAAATCAAAGAATCACTCAACGTGACATTCGATGAAACTCATCCACCCTATAAGACATCGCCCTTGGTGGATGATGACTTAGATGAAGGAGAAGAAATTAAGATTACCGAAAAGAAAAACCTAGAAAATCACATTGAGGATGAAACTTTTGAAATTAACGAAGTAGTCAATATTAAGGAATCTAGGAACCATCCCATTAGAAAATGTCCTAGGAAACCTTAATCAAATAACTCTTAGGTCACAAGCCCAAAATCAAAGTAACTTCTTTTGTTTTATATCAACTATAGAACCTAAGAATGTGAATGAAGCTTTAAAGGATGAAAGTTGAATAATCGCTATGCAAGAAGAATTAAATCATTTAGTTGCAAACGATGTTTGGGAGTTAATACCACAACCTAAGAATATAAAAATCATAGGAACTAAGTGGGTATTTAGAAATAAATTAGACGAGAACGGTGTTGTCTCTCGAAATAAGGCTAGGTTAGTCGTCCAAGGTTATAACCAACAACAGGGCATCGATTATGATGAAACTTATGCCCTAGTTGCTAGATTAGAATCTATTAGAATATTATTAGCTTATGTTTGCGCCTTAGATTTTAAGCTATTCAAAATAGACGTAAAGTGCATTCCAGAACGGTTTCATCAATGAGGAGGTATATGTGGCACAACCTCCAGGATTCATTGATTTTGAGAAATGGGATCATGTTTATCAACTCAAGAAAGCTTTATATGGTCTTAAACAAGCACCCAAAGCTTGGTGTGATAGATTAAAAGCTTTTCTTATTAAACATGAGTACAAAATGAGAATGGTAGATAACACACTTTTTACTAAGAAGAAAAGTTCAAATCTCATCATCGTTCAAATATATGTTGACGACATTATATTCGGTTCGACTTGTCAAGACATGTGTGATGAATTTGCCAAATTATGCATGACGAGTTCGAGATGAGCATGATGGGTGAACTTAACTTCCTTGGATTACAAATAAGACAAATGGAAGATGGAGTTTTCTTTAATCGATCTAAATATATTAAATAAATGCTTAAGAAATTTGGCTTAAAAGATTCTAAACCAATGAAAATCCCCATGTCCTCATATACTAAACTCATGAAAGACGAAGAGTGTGAGTCGGTAGATAGTACCAAGCATCGAGGCATGATAGGTAGTTTACTCTACCTAACGGCAAGTAGGCACGATATCATGTTTAGTATCTGCCTTTGTGCATACTTCTAAGAGGATCCTAAAACCTATCATCTTGAAGCGGTTAAGCGTAATATCTGATTTATTAAAGGCAAACTACCACTTAGGATTATGGATCCTAAGGGGACGCAGCATAAACCAAGGTATAATGCCGACTCTAATCATGCGGAGATTATGTGGACTGAAAGAGCACTAGCGGTATTTGTACATTCGTGAAATGTTGTTTAACATCTTGGTTCTCGAAGAAACAAACCGCTCTTGCTATATCCATGATCGAAGCCGAATATGTAAGCGCGAAAAAGGCATGTCAACAAGAACTATGGATGAAACAAGCTCTCATCGACTACGACATATGACTCGACGACGTCCCGATCATGTGCAACAACAAAGGCGTGATTGACCTTAGCAAAAACCTGGTGCAACACTCACAAACTAAAGACATCGAAATTTGTCACCACTTTCTTTGTGATAATGTCCAGAAAGGACATATCTCTATCGAAAAAGTGTCGTCTGTCGACAATATCTTCGACATTCTTACCAAACCCCTTAAACATGAATCGTTTAACTATCTACGTCTTGGTTTAGGAATGGTGGAACACATTCCATAAATCATTCTTCTTTGCTTCTAGTCTTGATTGTAGTATTACTCCGTGTCGTGACAACTTAATTACTTCATCCGAAGTACTTTAAGTATTTTTAATTCACGAAATGCAAATTAAAATGTCACTCCTCCTATAAAATGTTTGTCAAAAAAATTTTTGTCCAAAACACCTCCACTGGAGGCGGCCCTTTGATTAAATCAGGCAGCCCCTATATCGATATGGGACCGCCACCAGTCGAGACATAATGTCTGCACACCATTTTGTTAAACACAAAAACAAACAACCCCTATTCCTAAAACTTGCAGCAATGAAACACACACATAACCCTCCAAAAATCAACATCATAAACATCATAAATTGTAAGTCAATCCATCTATTTTCTTTTAAATTTATGTCTAGGGTTCATGATGAACACAAAATCAAAAATTAGGGATTTTCGATTTTGTTTTGTTTATGTGCAATTAGGACTATAATAACACAATGTATAACTAATATGCTTCTCGTAGACATAGAATTTGCATAATTGAGTGTATTGTCAAAGTTTTTCATTCGCACAAAAACCCTAATTTTCTTTCAAAATCACTTACGTTAGGAACACCATAAAATTGTTTTAATACATTGTTAATACACTCTAAAAATGTTTTTGCATACATGCATAATGATCTCATGAACAAAATTCGAAATACATAATTCTTATGTATTTTTTGACATGTTTGGATAAGCAAAATTGAATTAAGGAGCGTTTGGGTTAACTCATAGGTTTTCGTTTTAGAGTCGAGTTAACCGCAACTCCACATCTGTTACAATTAGACAAACACTAGGCACAAATTCTTGTTAACATTATGAGTTCATAATAATAAAACATGGAATTATGTTGGGATCTCAGATTTGATGATTACAAAACTACATATGCATAAATAAAGAAAGATGAAACAACAAGGACTTAATGTGACAAATTAAGTTAGCTTCCTATGTAAGCTAGGTTTTCTTGTAAACCCTCTATATAAAGGGTCATAGGCGTCTGGTTTAGTGTATCCAGAATAGTTAGAAACGCAGACTTCTCAATGAGAGTCTAGCAAAAGCGTGTGTGTGTACACGTTTAGTAGTTAGTTAGTTAGCTAATAGATAGTATATTAGCCTCAAGGATCGTGGATCCTTGTTACAGTATGTAACCATGTTATTCTGATCAAATAATAATAGAGGCTTGAATGTTTAGTAGTAAAACCTTGTTTGATAACTTATTGTTCTTTATTATTCTGCTGCGTATATAAGTTATCTGTAATACTAATCCTAGATGAGCTTACAAAGATCTTCTCAATTGGTATCAGAGCCTCGTGGCTCTCGATCTAGGATCTTCAAGGTTTTGGAACAAGGTATCGTAATTATTTTCTGGTTATTTTTCTGTTTTTTGGTATTTGGCGATTTCAGCAAAACTAAAGTTTGTTATCTCAGTAAAAGCAGAAAATATGAAATTAAAATTTCACGATTATGTTGCTGAATGGATTAATCTTCATGTTATCAACAAGTCTCGATTACTGAATCAACAACAATAGCATGGTTCGTATTTTTTTTAAAGAAACCCTAAATTTTTAGGGTTTATATTCTGGTGTCTCCTGTTTGTTGTTTGGTGTTAGAAGATGCATTCAGAAGGTTGACATAAGGGATATTGTATTTGATGCCTGTGATGGTGTTCGTGTTTGTGGTTATTGTTTATGATCGAATGAAAATAGTAGGTTCATATGTGCTTATCGTTAGGGTTTTTATTTAATTTGCTGGTTTGGTTTTTGAGATTAAAGAAGATTATGGCGTACATATTGGTTTCAAAAGCAGGTAGTGATCACAGGTTCTTGTGTGATTATTGTTTAGGGTTTTACGATGGTAATGCTGGTTTATTTGAAAACCCTAAAACATGTGTTGTTTGTGGTTGTTACTGCTGCTATTAGATCTTCTTGACTAATGTTCTGGTTTGATCATACTGTTTGATATGAGTTTGATCATTTAAATTCTTTGTATAATCTGCTCTTGATGATGTTGCAATGAAAAAGAAGTGAAGCAGCAAGTATGATGATTGTGGGCATGAGCTTTGGCTATGGTGTCGTTTATTAAAAGAAGCAGCAGATAGAAGAAGGTTAGTACTGCTTGTGTACACCAGTTAGGGTTTTTCATGGTTAAAGCGGCTATGAAACCCTTGGTAGAATGATGGTATGAAGAAGGATGGTTGAATGGAGGCATCTCTTAAGAAACCCTAAGCTTTGAAAATTTCTTGTGTTCGGTTCTTTGATAGAAAAAGAAGTAGAAGGTTTCGGATTTAAGTATGATACAGGTATGGTATTGATTCATAGATGGGATCTATTTTAATATGAAATCCCTGATTTTTAGGGAGTGGTTTTTGGTTTCCATATTTGTTTCCTATATTATTGGATGTGGTTTACAGCAGGTTTTATATTTATGAACTTTTTAATGCTGTTGTGTTGATAAGGAAACATATTAGTACTGCCATGAAGATTATTTTAATACTGCCTATGATTGTTAATGCTGCCACAAAACAAGTTAATGCTGCCAAGATATATTTTAGTGCTGTCAACGAATAACTTATGTTGGGCCTAAAAGTATACATTAGTGCCGCTGGACGTGATTATTACTGATGGGGCCATGGAATGTTAATGTTCGTGTGTATGGGCTCAAATGAATTAGTATTGTGCGTGCTTAAGGTTTTAATATCGTTCGAAGGTATTTGTACTGCCTTTGTTGTTCGAGAATTTTTAATACTGCTAGTGGCATCCGAGAAATGAAGTTTGTATTGCTAGTATTGTTCGATATCGGACAGTAAATGTTTTTGGCACTTGATTGGATCTCGGACAGAACTAAATTTCTTTCAGTTTATTCTTATTGATTATATGGCTATTATTATTTTTAGGATTTATTGAAGATGTGATTACGAAGACGAGTGATTATCACTTATTTGATGTTGTAGTTAAGTTTCACAGATGTATGTTCTTATTATATCCTCTGCTCAAGGATAACTTGTTCGTACTTTATAATGATGTGACGAATACTTGTCAAATCTAGCAAGATGGTTTTGCTATCACTTAAAGGAGTTACGTTGTTGTGCTCAGTGTCTCATATAGTTGAGGATTTTGTCAAGAGATTGCGGTCTACTTGTATTTCACAGATTTATTTATAAGTTCAACGTCACGTGGATAGTGCAAGACATAAGACACAAGTTTGCGAGATTCTACTTCTTCATCAAATTCGTTATACTCAGTTTTCTTCATCAGTGATCACTACATAGAGCCTACAGAGTTTGAGATTCAAGAGATGGTAAACATATTGGTTTCAAGGGAAGCTTATTGATTAAATGTTTAACCATCTACATGCACCACTGGAGCAGCTTATTATGTGTGGTGACATGTTCAAGAAGATCTTAAGTCAAGGGGAAGCATTGAAGATTGTTTCATTCATGAAGATTGTTTTGTAATATCAAATAGGGGAAGATTGTTGGGATCTCAGATTTGATGATTACAAAACTACATATGCATAAATAAAGAAAGATGAAACAACAAGGACTTAATGTGACAAATTAAGTTAGCTTCCTATGTAAGCTAGGTTTTCTTGTAAACCATCTATATAAAGGGTCATAGGCGTCTGGTTTAGTGTATCCAGAATAGTTAGAAACGCAGACTTCTCAATGAGAGTCTAGCAAAAGCATGTGTGTGTACACGTTTAGTAGTTAGTTAGTTTATTAGATAGTTAGTGTAGCCTCAAGGATTGTGGATCCTTGTTACAGTTTGTAACCATTTATTCTGATCAAATTAATGGAGGCCTGAATGTTTAGTAGTAAAACCTTGTTTAACAACATTACTGTTCTTTATAATTTCCGTTGTGCTTATTAATGTTGTTTGTAAAACTAATCCTAGATGGGCAAAAATAAAGACTAGGAAAGTATTTAATATGATTTAATGTGATTTGATATGATTTAAATAGTTTCCTTATCTATTGATTTACTTCCTTTGTAAGCCATGATCTCTCCCTATATAAAAAGATCATAGGCGTGTAGTTTTATTAATCCTTAGAAACATCGACTAATGAGAGTCGAATATTAAAGGTGTGTGTGTGTGTACACCACGTTTAGTTAGTTAGTTAGTTAGTTAGTACACCATAGTAGTTGGTGTAGCCCCAAGTTATAGTTGGGGTAATATGGAAATCGTATGAATAGAAAAACCTTGTTGAATAACATTATTGTTCTTATTATTCCGATGCGTGTTAATGTTATTCGTAAAACTAATCCTAGATGGGCTAAAACGATCTTATCACCTATAAATATTTTTTTTACTTCTAATCTACTCTATGTGACTAAAAATGAATAATAAAAAAGACTAGACTAAAAATGGAGCTAAAACGAGCTCAAAAATGAGAAAACAAAAACGGGTCGAAACCCGTTCTTTAAAAAGTAAAATTTTGCAAAAACGACCTTACGAAAGATTTTCTATTTTTCCTAAGTGAATAATGATAAAATAAAATTTTCTAAAAAAGAAAAATATTTTTTTGATTTTTATTTAATTTATTATAATTAAAAAACAGTTTAAAGGAAATTAAATGATAAAAAATATCAATGATTATAAAAAAATCTCAAAAAATTACAGAAACTAGCTTAAGATGAGCTTAATCTAAGAAAATTAAAAGCTAGAAAAATTAGCTTATAAATAAGCTGAAAATAAGCACTAAAGAGCTTAAAGGAAAATCTGGCAAATGGACTATAAAAATAAAACAATGCACCCCATAACCATAAAAGACCCAAGGGCAGATGGTTATGGTGTGTTGTGTGTAGGGCTTTGTAAAGGGGGGAGGTCCAGGGTTCGAGCCTTGCCTCTCCCTTTTTATAAAAATAATTTTTTTTAAAACTTGATAAGCACACAAATATAAGCAACTTTTAAAAAGACAAATTTTTTATATCTTAAAAATAAGCTGAAAAATGAGCTCAAAAGGGTAGCAGTTTATACTAATCTATACTAAGTCTAGATATGCAAACTGATAAGCCATTTTTTTAGCAAAATAAGCAAAGGAAAAACCTAGATAAGCACTAACATATGGAGACTTATACCCAATAAGCTACTAACAAAAAAAAATAAGCAAACAGAGACAAACCAATAAGCAAGAAAAGCAATAAGCAAATGGGGCTAAGACTGCATACACCAAGCCTAGGGACAGCTTTTGGGGCTTATTTTTAAGCACCCTAGAGAGAACCTTATGGCTAGAGGCTTGTATGAGCTTAATGCCCAGCCAAGTGGCTTACTAGAAAAGCAAAGGAAACAAAATTTAGAACAAAAATAAGCTAGGAAAAATGATGGGCAAAAAGACTGTTTGCACCAGGGCAGTTTTGTGGTTTTAAAGGGACAAAAAGCTAGCTTATAAATAAGCTGCAAAATGAGCTCAAAACTTAAAACAAAGTTAAAACAGATAAAGAATGACCATAAATGAGCTTGTGCTCAAAAGTTAAAAAGCTGTAAATAAGATTTGTTATCTGAAATTTTAAAATGAAAAAGGGAATTTAAGACTATATGACACTTTATAAAAGAAAGCTTGGACAGATTTTGAGAAAACAAAGGTAACTCAAAAGGGACTAAACCTACTCTATTAGACACTCAAAAGTGACTCAAAAACAAGGTTCAAAAACTAGTATCAACAAGCTTAATCAAATAAGCTCATAAACTGTTTTTGGATCAACAGTTATGAATCCCAATTTAGATAAAGCTTAAATCAACTCAAAGGCTTAAAAATGACATCACAACATCCTATACACAACTTAAATAAGCTGACCAAAAGAGGCCAAGTGACCCAAATGTATTTTAAACAGTATTGACCCGTTTTGGGTGCTTATGCCAAACACCCCTTTAAGTTTGGAAATCCAAACTTTAAGCCTAATTAACAAAGATTTAAGCAGGTAACTCTAAAGATAGATAATAAGTGATGACAAATAAGCAAAGATAGACAAATTTTAACCCTCAATAAGCACTTTAAAAAGCAACAAAGATAAGCAGTTATAAGGTAAAAAAAAGACAGTATTGAACAAGACTTAAATAAGTAACAAGTAAGCAATAATTCAAGAACTAGTGAGCATTAAGCAACATAACAAGCAACAATAAGCATAAATAAGCTCCAAATAAGCTAAGCTACAGTAATATTTCAGGAAAATCAAAATAAGGAACTTACAAGCTCCTTAAGATTTCCTGTCTGAATTCAAGTGCCAATATCAATCCTATTGCCTCCCATGAGGCTCTATAACCAAGCCCATCCAAAATTTGCCCTGCTCCATGCTTTTTTCTTCTTTTTTTAATTATTTTTTAATATTTTTGAATGTTTTTTTTTGACAGAAACTGAAATAAGCTTGTATATAAATTATTAATGACTTAAGGGAATTTGTATAAAAGCTTTGATAAACAGTATTAAAAACTAATAAGCTTAAGTGACAAAAATTTAAAGAAAACTAGTAAATGACATAAGATTAAATTGCAAGTATTTAAAGAACAGAAATTTAAATGACATAAAAAGTAAATTGCATTAATAAAGATGGTACAAATATTTTGGTTACAAGCTTTTGACTTAACACTAAAAATTCGACCAAGACTACAAACTAACTATTACATGGTATTTATAATAAAACTATCTAGGGTTTTGTGTTTCTTTGCTGAGAGCTTCAAAGGGTTGTGCTTCTTGTGTGAGAGAGAGTTCCACAAAGTAATTTTGTCCCTTGAAAATTCTTGGAGCCCAAGTCCTTGATTCACAGCCTTTGATTCGGGTAGCCAATAGATGGGTTTAAGATTGCCAAGGTGGCAAGAGGTCATGTGGGTGTGGGGTGAGATGAGAGTGAAGGTTTTGGCCGGATTTAAACAATGCCCAAAGTGTGAGAGTGACAGGAAGGGGGGTGTTTTGTTTTTGGCGGGAAGGGGTTAAGGGTGTTATGCTTTAATATGTTTAACAGGGTGGAAGTTTGGGTTTATGGCAAAAAAGGTCCGCCAACCTTTATACGTTTCTTGCAAATTTAGTCCATGTGGTGTATAAGTTTTAGGAGTTGGCAGGAAAGGCCCTTCCACTTGTATGGTACTCTTGCAAGTGAAGTCCTTGTGCGGTACAAGTTTTAGGAGTTGGCAGGAAAGGCCCCCCAACTTCTTTGTGGGCTTTTAAAGGGAATTGGGCCTTTTACTTAATAGTCTACCCCGGACCATCAAATGAAGTAAGGGTGGGCCCGTTAAGGTCTTCTTTGATTACGGCTTCGGTCTTGACTTTGGCTTTTGTCGGGGTTGACTTTTTGACTTTGACTGGACTTTTTGGTCTTTGGCTTTGATTTGACTTTGTCTTTTCACGCTTTTCCATTCCGTGCTCGATTTTGTTCGTTTTTGCTTGATTTTTTTGTCCTTTTCTCGGATATCCGTTTCCTGCACAAAATAAGTGAAAACATACAAATACAATGTATTTTTGGTACGTTTTTGGTCATTTAAGTCCGATTTTAATGGCGAAAGGTATGTATAATTAAGCACATACCAAAATCCCCCATACTAAGACGTTGCCGTGTCCTCACGCAATGCTATGAAGTAAGCACTTAGAAAACTAAGAATCTCGATTCCCCTCGACTAATAACCTCGAAAAGTAGCTAAGTGTTTGCCAAGGATTTTAAAGACTCAAAAGTTTCGAAAAGCCCCGTTTTTACCATTTTTAAATATATACACTTATTCCTACACATATTTTTGTATTTTTCATTTTTCTCATTTTTTTGTAGTTTTCATATTATTTGACTTTTGTTATTTTATAACTTTTAAGGATCATAGAACAAGATGCATTTCGATCCGAGAATGCCCCAAAAAGGATAAATTCATCATCCCCGACTTTTCACTCGTCCCAAACCAAGCTTAAAACAAAATCACCGTTAAATATAAGTTAAGATGCTAACACTACT
>BQNB010006528.1:28299-97159 GCA_026074375.1 Tanacetum coccineum | reverse complement strand
TTTGCTACTGGTACTCTTACCGATGATGCTCTGTCTTGATGGAATTCATTCGCTTAACCTATTTGAATAGATCCAGCCAATCAAATCACTTGGACCGAATTGAAAAGACTCTTAACCGATAAGTATTGCCCTCGAACTGAAGTCAAGAAAATATAAGACGAATTTTACAACTTGGTTGTAAAAGGAAATGATCTTAAGACTTACATTAGGAGATTCTAAGAATTAGCCGACTTATGCCAGACAAGACCAAACAGACCAAACAAGACAATAACGCAGTAATACACGGTTACTATGATAATTGCATTCATTGCAATTATTACAAATAACGGGTATATAATAACGTGACCCAAGATCATAACAATACCATTTTCATAATAATTGTGTTTGTACAATTATTACACTATGACTTGTATTCAAACTGTTTATCAAACCTATGAATTTCACTCAACCTTTGTGTTGACTTTTTAGCATGTTTATCTCAGGTTATTGAGCAATATACGGCACGGAGTGGCATGGACTGGAAGATGGCTAAACTTGTTATCATTCACATTGTATGTAACTAGATTTTGGGACCTGCCTTTGTAAAACTCTGATTTGAAATGAATGATAACATATCTTTTGAATAAACGTCTCTTTTGGGTCATTTTCTATGATTATGATTGTTGTATCCATGAAGTAATACCCCAGATTAGCTTCCGCTACTATATTGTAAAAATGGGGGTGTTACATGTTTATCGTTCACTCGAGGAATAGGTTGGGAAGGCTTGATCACGGTCTAACAGAATTCCAAGGGTTGAGGGAAGATTCTTTTTATGTTTTTGTATTTTATGAAAAGCAAGTAAATCATATAATTGGAGAGAGTGGTTTGGTTTTAGCTATTTAAACTAAATATATTCTAAACTACTGGTGATAACAATAAGTTAAAAGATTATGCTTATTTAATCATGTATTACTCCCTATATTGCTTCTCCTAGTGTTGTTGCCTTGTCACACTCGTGATGATCTATGTAACTATTTCCTAAAGCATGAACGAAGTAATGAAATACTTAGTATGCTGCTAGAGCAATGCACATGCAAGGTAGTATGAAGAATATTACACGGCCCCTAGGAGTTTACTAAGTGCATGTGAAATACATTAAGAGTGGATCAACCATATTAGGGGGCAAGGTAGTAAGAATACTGTTACTCGATGGTATCCTTTCTACACAATCACATTTCCTTAGACATATCAACAACGATACAGACAAAAGCTGGTTTTCTAAGACCTAACGTGCACATCCATCACAAGAAGCAACACCACTAAGATCTACATTCTAGGTTTCATACAATCATAAATAAACACAATAGGAGGTTTAGCCAAGCATGTTAAGGATAAAGTAAGAACAATAAATCAAACAACACATAGACATATTGAATGATTAAATAAACCTTACTTGATTAAAACATGAATTGGAAGAAGTACAATAGGGTTTTTACGCCCTAAAATCATCTCCTTTAGCTGCTAAATGAACTAGGGTTCGTACCCTCTTTTTATTCTAAAGTTACACACTGAAAACCCTAAATTCGGGTTTGTATATAAATAAGATCAACGCGACGGAGTCGCGTTTTAGTCATGACGCCGTCATAAAATGAATCTTCTAGATATGCATTTGAGTCAGTGTGGGCTGACGTCGTCTTGAAATATGTGACGCCGTCACTAGATGAGTTGTGACAGTGTCGTGTATGGCTTGTGACGCCCTCTCCAGGCTCTATGAGCACAAATCTTCAAGAGTATTGGTTTTGGTTCGTAATCTCGTTTGTTTCTTCTCCAAATGAGCCAAAGTCATGTGTAATTCATCCAAATCCCTTCCAAATGAGAAATACCTAAAAACGAACGATTAAGTACCTATTTTGGGCATAAACACATGATTTTGGGGGTTAAACGACCCCGAAAAAGTGTATAAAATGACACCTCATCAATTGTTAATACAAATAAACCCATAAAAAATGTTTATTTTATTGTATGATCTTCTCATGTTTTGTTGATAACATTTAGTAAAATCTCTATGAAAGTAAAAACGTCCTAAACATCTTAAACGTTTATTTTCCATTTTTAAGCATCACTTTAAATTTCATACAAAACAAGTGAAGTAATATTTGCATCATAAATAGCATCATCATTTGCAGCATATCTTAACATAATATTACAAGATTACACATGATCTCTCAAGATTTTGCATATCAAAATTCAGATTGTGTTACTGTGCGCCGGTTCCCTTCGATATAAAGGCCGGTTCTGTTCTGCAACAGAACCGGCTGAACCAGCCTACAGTAAAATTTATGGCTATAAATACGAAGCCATTTCTCTTATTTAGACACACCTTTCTAACAACAAACTCTTTTATCTACTGATCATTCGCTCTATTCTTCCATAGTTCTATTTAGCATTTTGTAGGTAATTCTCTTCAAACAAGAAATTGCCAAACACCCCTTCAAGACGATCAAGTACCAAGTATCTTGCTTCAAATCTCAATAGCATCTTCAAGATCACCTTGCTAAATCTTGTATATCATTTACTTGTTGTAGTTGCATTCACCATCATTGTAAAACTAGAATAGTGTTGTTGGGTTGATTCTACTGAGTGAAGAATCTGGTATCTAGCTTTGTACTGTTAAAAGGTGTAAGCAACGTTGTGAGGCTTCTCCGCTGGTTAAAGGAGATTGGTGACTAATGTTAACAAACTCTCGAGTAGGTGACTCAGGGAGTGTAGTAGGGCAAGGAAGGTGTCCTTGTAGCCGAACCACTATAAATACTTGTGTCTTGGTTACTTCTTTCTAACTTTTACTTGTCTTATTTCTATTCTCAAACATCAATATCGTACAATCTTCACATAGGATCAAAACAAATTTGAAAAAGTGGTAGAAAACTATTCAACCCCCCTTCTAGTTTTCCACAAACATCTTTCACCACGAGTCCTTCATTAATATGATTACTAACCACCGTTAACTAGACAACACATACTCTTTAATGACAATTCATTTCACCGTTGGTCCTTAGTTAACGAGCAATCAAACCTAAAACAAAAACCAACAACAAAACAAACACAATACATTACACTCAAAAAGATCCTTCATAAGATTCACTTAAAAGACAAACGAATAGTTTTGATACTTCAAAGACAAGTGATTACGGAGTTTATTTGGTATTACTTATTTGAGATTAAAGTGGGATTTCACGAAGGCATCTACTTATTTCATCATCGTAACTTCCCTCTATTTTCTGACTATTTCACCCTCTAATGATGATGACTTGCTTGAGCACATAGAGCTTATGATTGAGACTTGGATTATCTAGTTTCTAGTAGTCGGGGTGGTTGGTTAAAGACCTGGATAACTATCACTTAAAGGAGTTACGTTGTAGTGCTCAGTGTCACACGCAGATGCAGATGTGGACAGTTTCAAGAGGTGTTATACGTCTCATACTTTTGATCGGGTATAGAGTACTTAGGGATTCTGAAGCTGCAAAACTCTCTGCACCATTCTTCAATCAAGAACAGTGTAAGCTTAAGTAACAAATTTGAGGGATTGTACTTCAGTTTCAAGTTTGGAGTATCAGGTTTACTTCATCGGTGATCACAACAAATAGCCGACATAATACGAGTTTGGTAAGTTAGTCAAAGGGAATCAAGAGTAGAGATGTAATCAGTAGTTGATTCTCATGGGATATGTTTTGAGCTACTAAACGATAATGGTACTTCACAGTCTTAGCAAAAAAATTAAAGTTCTTCAATGACATTCATAACTTTTCAAGATCTTTGTTTAAGACATGATCATCTCGAGTATATGAGCGTACTCGAAAATGATGCTTTCGAGATATCATCACCGTCATGGGGGAAGATCGTGTAGGTGGTGTGATTTTACGGGTCAATAAAGATACTTGTTTTGTAGATTCGTACTGGTATTATGGTTTCTACTTCATTTGATTGGTTTGTGTGAAGTATTCTGCATACGTGAGAAGATTTAATGTTAATTTCTTACATGTTCCTCGAACGGATAATCACAAAGACCTAATGACAAGAAGCAATAGTATTTGATGTAGTTTACTTCTTTCTTCTATAAAATTCCGCTGTGCACTTTGATGAAAAAGTTAGAAGATCATAAAAGTCTCATCAAAGTTTCAAATCTGCTCAAGATAGGGTTATTGGTTTGGAGGGAAGCTGATTCAGAAACTTCGTCAAAAAGAAGTGTATGAGGAAATCTTTTCAATGCATGTAGTGTGAATTAGGGGGAAGTTAATCTAATTCATACATATTACAGTGTTTCTTCAACAGATAAAGACAAAGAAGATCCAAGCTGGAGTACACGTATGAAGACCAAAAGACATAGAAGACATCTTTAGCATTAGAAGGGCTTTGGAAGACTTTATTTTGTTATATTTGTACTTGTTAGGAACATTGTAAGTAATTTTGTATGTCACCACATTAGGGGAATATTGTTAGCCTTAAAATGTGAGCTACTTATATGGAATTACATTAGATAAAATAGCCACACAAGACAGGGACTAATAATGACATGTTTAGATAGTTCAATGTTGTGAGGGCTATAAATACCCCCTCCTTACTTCGAATGAGGGGTGAGGTCTCAAAATTAGCGTGTGTATTTCTTTCTCTTTCTATGCTAATACACGCGTCTTTCATTTCTCTCTTTACTCTCTCTCTAAAATGGCTAACTACTTATTTTGGCCTCCTCGACCTCCAGATCGTGTTTATCTTGTGTTTCTTATGTCTAACAATACAGCTAGACACATGTGAGCCTAAAGGGTCACACACATATACACAGAGGTACCACTTAATATATCGTATCTATTGTATTTATGGTATATATATATATATATATATATATAATAATATATATATTATAAAAAAAAAATATATATATATATAACCTACGTAACTCGGGATCAAATAACGGGCTTCTAATTACTAAGCTAGTACTTTGTTTATTGGACTAGACCAACGAATAGGCAAGCCCATTGTGGGCCCATATTATGGTCGGCCTTAAGAAGGATGTAAACAAAGGATAGAGTTTTGAATTGGTAACTATATATTTTATATAGTCTTATCACTTAAAGATATGATAACTTATCAAAAGCTTCTCCTCCTCCCTCTCCTATAAAAAGTGATGGCATAAAATATTTCCCACCTAGGGTTTTATTTTTGATCTTCTATCTTGGAACTAGAATAGTTCAAAGCATAGAGAAAGGTTACAGATTGATAAGACTAGCATCTACGGGGTATACATTGACGTGTAGTATGTTTTCACATAGAGGTGATCTCCTTTGGTCACTTAGTAATTAGGATTTTATTGAATGTTCCTAGATTTATTGCTTCTCACATATGTGTTTTGAAGTTTCAAGATGATAACTTGTTTCTATATGATTTGATTATATGCCTTCGTGATTATCTTGATGATCAATGATTATTTGCTTGGTTATTGAATGCATGTTTATTATAAAGGTTTTTGTCTTTGTCAAGCAATACCGATATAATACTTCTTAGTTTATCTAAATTATACATGCTCTTAAATGCGAAATGTTAACATGTTTTACATGATATTTGTATTTAAAGTAATCATGTTTCTTATGCGTCGTTTTACATGACTTACATGTTAATTGTGCACCTACACTATGTCGGTTTGATGCATAACGGATTAGGTATGCCTATCATGATAAACTTTTAGATGTCATATAGTCTTACACATTAATCTCTATGATTATTGTGTTGATGCATGCTTAAATACTCTTACATGCTTAAATCTATGTGTCTTATGCATCTAGGTATATATTTTTGACACTAGAATTTTTACCTTTATTACACGCGGCCTTTAGAGTCACAATCTAAAAAGTTAAAATTGTCGCAAAATGGTCTTAAATCTCCTAGAGTCTCCATGCACACATTTCCTTAATCATCATCTCATTTCCTTCCAAATAATCCACTCTTTTGTCAAGGGAATGTTAGATACAAATCTAATACACCTCTAAGTAGGTTTGACAACTTAAATATTTCGTCCGAAATTTTCAAGTAATTTTAACTTGCGATCGCAAACGTTAAAAGTCATATCCAAAAATTCATATTCAAGCCTTTTAACAACGTATGTTAAAACGCTCATCCAAAAGCTAAAAGCTAACATCAACCTTTCGTGACAAAGAACTTACGAATTCCTACAAAATTTATTCGTAGTTCCTTGCATCCCTGTGTAAATATACACACTTGAGACCTCATTCCCGTTAGTTCCTTTGATCCCCATAGGAATGTCATGATGCTTTATTATAAAGCTCACCTCTAAGGATGGCACCCGTGGGTAATGTGTATGGGTTTATCAAACCCGTTACATGAACCCGTGATTTTTTCTCACCCGTCACCCATCTATGGGTACAACTTTGTACCCATACCTATGCCCGTAGGTTTGTGAAATGAAACAAAATCATAAAACTATGATATGCAAACTAACTATGAAACCGGGTAATAAGACATCATATCAATTTTCTAAATACCAAGTTCGTAAAATACTTAATGACATGCCTTTTTTTAACGGCGACTTTATAGAAAATCTAGCAAGAAGCTAGAAAATATTACAAGAATTTAGTACAAGCATCAATAGGATTTGAGATCTAATCAATCCAACTCGGATTAAATTTCCTATTCCTATAAAGAATCCAAGAGTGTGAGAGGATCATAATTTCTTCCATAAGAGTATCCTTACGAGGAGGCCTCAATTCAAAACAAATCCTATTCCTATATCTCCATAAAATACAAGTAGTTGTTTGAATAACCGCATCAAAGCAAGCTTTAGCCTTAATGTTGATATCAACCAAATCGGCCCAACGAATTAAGTTTTGAAGGTCCTTTGGGCAAAATACTTAATGACATGTCTAAAACTAGAAAAATTAATCATCATTACACCAAATCACATATATGTACTGAGACATATCATGTATATATCTTTGAAAGTTTAATATTTCATATTCATCTTTTAGTCTTGTAACTTAAAGAAACTGTTAGTTTACTATGTAGTCTAGAGATTTAGTAGTTATTAAATATATACCAACAACCTTACAAATATTTAAGTAGTATAATAAATTTTATTTTAACACAAATGGGTTTAAGGGTACACCTGTGGGTATTTAGGCGGGTACACTTGTGGGTTACTTAAATGGGTATACCTATGATGGATATGCATTACCCGTCACCCATCCACCACCTACTAATTGGTATAAATTTTCACCCACAACTCACTCGCGGGAGAAAAATAACTGGATTACCCACCCATTTACGTGCGGGTACCCATGGGTTATGGGTTTTTTCTTACCCATTGCCATCCTTACTCACCTCATACATAATTAGGATCGAACTTTATTCATCGAATTTAGAGAAAATCATCTTACCATCCTTACTTCTTAAGCGTCTGTCAATGCTCTAAGTCTTCAAAATAATGGACAATTTGTCTATAACAAAATTGGTATTTTGAGTCTCTTCTTTTTCGTTAACAAAAACATTCTTTGTCTTTCGGGAAATCACGATCACCTACCTGAGTGTAGTGATCCTAAAATCATAACTTGGAGTCATCCTTAGATTCTAAATCAAGTCGACATACATAACTGTCTTAATCTCTAAGGGTTTTTGTTCAAATCACCTCGCTCATTGTCTTTCACTCACCGTAAACGGTAAAATACTCAAAACTCCTCAGAATAACTTGTTCTCACTCACTTGTTTCTATATCAACCATCTCCTATTTTAAGGATCCATGTCTTAACTATAAACGAGTTTGTCGCTCATTCTTCATGCCTAATTCATTTCACAAAAATCTTAAGCATACCTCTATTATTATATAGATGGTTAATACCTTCCGTCCACCATTTCCACTACCACTTTCAAGACAACCTCAAACCTCGTCGTGCGATTGTTCTATGAACATTGCAATGCTCGAGAAGAGCTATATAACTTTGTGGATGAATTTGTCGTATGCTAACTGTCATCCGTATTCATTCGTCTTTGTCTTTGTCTTTATATATTCTTGTTATTCCACACTTTATGTCCATATGATCATGTATTAAAGGGAAAAGGGAAAACATACTCGTTTACATATATCTGATGAGGTGTCATTTTATACACTATTTCGGGGCCATTTAACCCCCTAAATCATACAAATATGCCCAGATTATGTGCTTAATCGTTTGTTTTTAGGTTTTTAGCACTTAGATGGTATTTGGAGGAAATACACGTAACATGGGCTCATTTGGAGAAGAAACGGACATGATTATGGACCTACACCAAATCCATGAAGAAGTATTGTTTACAGAGCGTGAAGACGGCGTCGCAGGCATAACGTGACATCGTCGTGATCTATCCAGTGAAGGCGTCAGAGATCTAGCAACGGCGCCAGGATGTGGCCGACTTAAAGAGGATCTAGAATCATCCACGTAGCGACAGCGTTAGGACTGCAACACGACGCCATCGCAGCGATATCTCTATATATACAAAACCGATTTTAGGGTTTTAAGTGTGTAACTTTGTATAACTTTAGGGAGACGAACCCTAGTCTTTGTAGCAGCTTTGAAGGTCATTTCTAGGGCCTCAAACCTTATTATAACTACCTTATATCCATGTTTTAATCAAGTAAGAGTGTTATTCATTAATCATTCAATATGTCTATGTGTTGTGTGATTAATTTATGTTCTTGCTTTAGAAAACCAGCTTTTGTCTGTATCGCTATTGACACGTCTAGGGAAATGCGAGTGCGTAGAAAGGATACCATCGGGTAACAGTCTTCATACTACCTTACCCCCTTATATGGTTGATCCCTCTTAACATATTTCACACGCATTTAATATACTCTTAGGGGCCTTGTAATAGTCTTCATACTACCTTACTTATGCGTTGCCTTAACGGAATTTTAAATAGACGGCGGGTTCGTGTAATCTGTTGATGACCTAGGATATACTTACACAAATCATCACAAGTGTGACAAGGCAACATGATTAGGAGAAGCAATCTGATAAGTAATGCATGATTAAGTAAATACATTTAATTATCATAAACCTATCACTAGTAGAATAGATATTAGTTTATTTCATAGTTAAACAAACCAACCTCTTAGACCATAGATTTATCTGCTTTCTATAAAATATAAAAACACAAAAATAATTTTCTCTCAACCCCTAAAATTTTGTTAGACCGTAATTAAGCCTTCCCAACCTATTCCCTTTAAGAACGATAACAACCCCCGAGTCTTGCCTATACTACTACTATAACGGTTAGGTGCTCTGCCTAGGGAGTTGTAAAACTTCTTGTTGAAGTCCTATGACGACCGCATTAAGTTTTCGGCGCCGCTACATAGGGAATAGTTAGGTTTTGATCATAGTTTAATTTAGTTCTACTCGCTTGAATCATTTCAAGTAAGACTTTAATTCCGTATATTAGCTTTCTTGTAGTCAATCTTTTCTTTGTGTGTTTGTTCGTAATTTTCATTAACTAATCCATTCTTCATTATGGAGAATGCGAATCCACCACCAACCAATAATCGTCCTATCCTACCAGCTGCGTTGCGCGCACAAGCCGTCCAAGAGCTCCACGAGCTACAAAGAATTTCGACCTTTGTTTACTCTCGCTTAGGAGGTATTGACGATTCATTAACAACTTCACCCAAACCAAACCTATATGGCATGAACTTGAGTCGATGATGAATCGGTGGACACACCCCTTGTTTCTCCTTTTCCTCATTCAGATAATGATTCAGATGACGATGAAGTGCTTAATGATTGAATTGAGTTACGAAATATTGGAATGGGCTACGCGAAGAAAGGAAATTAATAGTTCGATAGGATGACTGGCATTCCAATGTATGATTGAATCTAGAAAGTCTATTGCCTACTTTGACCCCTTTTTACCAATTAACATTATCAAGCGTAAAGCCTACAATACTATAATGGTAGAAGGATTAGAAAGTACAGGGAAAAACTTATTTGCCATTGTTAGGGATGTCTACGTATTTGTAGGCAGCTTCACCTACATCACGGACTTTATGGTATTGGAAGACATAGGAGAATTTATTCAGATAAAAAAGGCTGAAATTATAATGGGTAAACCTTTTAGGAAAATCACTAAACTTGAATATGATTGCGCTAAGGGATTAATGTCTTTCAATAGGATCTTTGATAATTACACATTCCAAATGCCACGCACCATACCCAGGTTTAAACATTAGGGGCCCGTATCATGGAGTAAGATCCCACCCATCCTTGTGCTAAATCGAAGAGATCTAACTAACGGGTTCAAGAATGCATGCGAAAAGAACAAATTTATGTACAAGAACTGTTTGAACCGTAGGTCCCGAATACCAAGTGGATGAAAGTATGAAAGAATGGCTCATTCATGGATATGTGAGCATTCATGAAGTCACGTAAGGATGTGTGACTTTGAGTCTAGCTACAAGACTCACAAATAAAGAAAAGCGCTTTTTGGGAGGCAACCCAATATTTATTTTTCCTGCAATTAGGAGTGTTTTGTGTTTTAATTCTTTATTGTTTGTTTTATTATGTTTGAATTATTTTATAATCATGCTTTGTTTGTTTATAACTTCGTCTTATTTGCAATCAAAAGTATTTTGCAACAAAATAAGTGTAGGGGAAATCTTTGGTTTTTAGAACCAATTCAAACATTTAAAATAAATTGTTTAGATTAATTCGCGTCAGTTTCGAGTCATATGATTGTAACGATTAATTCCATGTTTCTATGCAGTACTTTCTTCAGATTTGACTAATAAAATTGCGTGTAGGAAATTTCTCATTAAAAACAAAGAGTAATTTTTCACAGTGCCTGGAGACGGCGTCGAGATAAAACCCGACGGCGTCGCGTCTCCAGTAATGTGAAAATTCAAAAATCTTTAAGTATTTTTGAAAAATAAAATGTGCAATATTTAAGATTTGTAATTCTTTTGTAAACCTGCATAAACCTATAATTAAATCATTACTCTCATCCTATCTTTACTGCTTTCATAGAGTCGAAACCCCAAACTCTTTTTGTATTTATATCTATCCCATGGATTTTATGCTTGGTGTAGTTGTCTTTGTATTTGATTTACAGGTTATATTTGACAAGAAGAAGCTTGGAAGATCTTAGGATGTTTTCATTAGATGACTCTTGGAGGACGATTTAACCAGTTATCGCATATTTCTTCTCCATTATTAAGCAAACCAGGGGAGTACTAGTTTCTTTTACTTGTTTTTTTCCCTTTATTTGTTTTTACAAGTACTTCTATAGAACATTGGGGATAATGTTCAACTTAAGTGTAGGGGGAAATAAGCCTTAGAACTATTCCTTCATTTGCAATTTGCATGTTCCTTAAAATGATGGGTAATATATCAAAACATAGCATAAAAAGGTAATTTTGACCCAAATTTAATTTTTTTTATGACACATACCGACGAAAACCGAGTATTAATAGGACCACATGGATAGGAATGTGTATGACTAGCACAAAAACCCTCAAATTCCACCACAAAAATATAAGGTTCGCCTTTAGATCTTTAGGAATTCGAGTATTCATTATTGATACCCAAGATAGTTTATACCTTTAGCTTTCTCGAGTTAAGGTTTAAATGCAATCATATGTGTCTATTTCGTCATTACGGATGTGTACGTATGGTCTTAGTTGCCTTTTCTAGAGCATTGGTATCGGTATTAAATTATATGAGTCTACCTGTAGTATATTAAATTCTAGAACTTGTTTTATGATGCATCCTGAGACCGTATGTAAGTATTAGGATTTGCTAGATAAGAGGCACTAGGATTAACCCATGTTTTAAACCTGTAATTGTTATTATGGTCACATCGACTATATAACTATCTCACACCCTTGCCATGTACTCATTTTTAGTGCAGGATACCAATAGTACAACCCTCCGAGCATATCTATTTTCACGGTTCTTGTAATTTTCTGGTTAAGTTGGACTATTAATGAAGAGCATTGACACCCTTAAACCAATCGTTACACCCAAATCGCCTTAGCCTAGCTTGTATGTACTCACCTTTACTACATTATTGTTTTAACCTATATTATTTAAGTACGCGGTTGCTAAGTCCTTATCCTTGTAAATACAATTTTGGGATGATTGGGATTCATGGTAGTATTCATCTTATGAAGAATTAGGGAAGAAGGAATTTATTACCCCTAATAGAGCTCAATAAACTCCATGCTATTTTGATCCAACTCAATTCGGGTCATTAGTTAGATTGTAAATAATCAAATATGTAAAAGTTCAAGTGTAGAGGTGTATCTATAAACCCCCATGATGTATTATATGTTTAAGCAATGGTAGGGCAAAAGTGTACGAGAAAAAATGTATATATAAAAAAAGGGTAAAAAAATGTATGGGCTGCCATTTGCTTATGTCTATGTTTATATTATAGTCAAGAAAAGAAAAAGAAAGAGATTTATGTAGAGTTGTGTAGAGTTTGTATATCTTTGTCCGAGTCTTAGCTTAGTAACCAAACCAACGTGTATTATTATAAAATAATTAGTTAACCCATCCACTTCAAATTCACCCAAAGTCACCACCCAAATATGTCCTATCTGTTTCCGTTTCCATATATGTTATCTTACACCTACACCCCACAACCCTTTAAAAGACCTCTTGGATAATAATGAATAATGCTTGCACCCAGTGGTGGAGGTTTGATCCTTTACCAAGCTTATGGTATGTATATGCTATGACAGGTAGTAAGTGTTGATTTTCCATTTCCCTATTATGTTATAATTTATTATACACCCAAGAGAAAGAGAGAATCCCAAACACTTATGTGAGGTGCTAGTATATACTTTTCATGCTTTTAATTACGAGGTCTAGAAGGTTGTGTTGTAAAATACTTTTAAAGAGTAGGTTAAATGACCCTAATATTGCTATTGTCTAGGTAGAAAAGCCTATTTGCTTGAGGACAAGTGTTGGGAATTAGAGCCTTCTACAACTTAATGGTTGTTCTAATATTCTAAGGACTAAGTTGTGCAAAAGGAAACCAAGTGAAAAACGTTCAAAAGGTGTTTTTAGGGGTTTTAGGTGAAAAAGTTCGTATTTTCGACGTTGCGTTTTGACCTTCTGAGGGACATTCTTGATTGCGTTTTGGGTGAAGAAGCACTTTGCGTTTGATCATTGCGTTTTGACCTAGAGGTTGCGTTTTGATCGTTGAGTTTATGATCATTGCGTTTTGACCTAGAGGTTGCGTTTTGGTCGTTGCGTTTTGGTCGTTGCGTTTTGACTACAGGTTGCGTTTTGAAGACTTTCGTTGCGTTTTGACTAGGGGAGACTCTGCCCAATTTTTTAATTGGTTGCGTTTTGATCAATCGCAAACGTGCATTTGATAAAACCTCAAATTCTTCATGAGTTTTGACTCAAAGATTCATTATGCGTTTAAATCAAGACTCTTATTGCGTTTTGACCCAATGATTCAATGCGTTTTGATTAAATCTCAATATTCTTCATTGCCTTTTGACAAAACTTACACTGCCTTTTGACAAAACTTCATTCAACATTAAGATTAATTAACTCAACACAAACCAAAAAATCACAATTCAAAAACATATCACCTCATCCATCAAACAATCATCACTTTTAACATTACATCACTAATTCATTGATCGATCAATTATCTTATCACAAGTAATCACTATGGCTAAATCTTTTTTTTTTTAGAGGACATCCAATGTGCAGTTCGTATACCCGACCCCCTATGCTTGATAAAGGATGGGGGGTGGGGGGTGGGAACTTTTGGCATCATGGCATACAAAACGTATTCGAATCTCTGTCGGGGTAAGGATAATAGGGTGAACATTATTAAAAAGTCAATGATGAAGGGCCTTTACAGATGGGACACGCGAGGAATTGTGCTGAAGGAACTGAAGGTTCATCAATATGGGGTCCTATACGGACCTCGAGTTTATTCGGATCTGTCACCGGATGAGAAGGTTAGGTACAATGCAAGGTCTTTCGGGCAACACACATCATACTTCACAGGTTTACCAAAAGATATCTATTCACTTATTATCATTACATGATGCAAAGGACATATGGGACACTGTGAAGATGCTTAGGAAGGATCAGATTTAACAAGGAGGACCGTGAATCACAACTGAATGATGATTAGAACACTTTCGTCACAACAAAGGCGAAAACCATTCATTGATATTATGTCCGGTTTGCCAAGCTCATCAATGACATGCGGAACATCAAGATGACAATGTCAAAAATACAGTTGAACTCTAAGTTCGTGAATAACATGCTGCCTGAATGGGGTAGATTTGTTACTGCTGTGAAACTTAACAAAGGCTTGAAGGATTCAAACTTTGATCAGCTATATGCTTACTTGAAGCAACACAAGGGCAATTTGCCAATGAGAATAAGATGATGTTTTTTTGGAAGCCTTCACACAACAGAGTTGATCCCTTGCCTTGATGTCAAATCGTTTTCATCTCAACATTACCGTTCTCAGTCATCAACAATCCAGCCGACCCACATTTCATTCAACACAGTCTGCTGACTCCTCACAATCTGATTTGGGACTTTCTCCAACTGACAACCTAATCGAGAAACCTAACACAACCACACTTGCCTATCTACCCAGTCATTACAAAACATTCCTCATCAAAAACAAACAATTAAATCAGAAAACCTCATCAAACCCAGGAATCAAGTACTTATACAAGACAGAAGGGTTGTTGTCAGTAATGTTCAGGTGTCGATAGAACAGAGGACAGGGTAAATAATGCACGGTGTGCAGGGGCAGTAGGTTATGGAAGAGCACAGAACAGAGTGGGAATGCTAATCGGGTCAAGCCAGACAGTTAAGTGCTACAACTGCAACGGGGTAGGCCACATAGCAAGGAACTGCACTTAACCCAAGCTTCCACAGAACTTAGAATACTTCAAAGACAAGATGTTGCTGATGCAAGCTCAAGAGAATGGGGTAGTCTTGGATGAAGAGCATTTATTATTCCTAGCTGGTGGACAGGACAATGCTATTGATGAAGATGTGGATGAGCAACCGGTTCAAGTACCTAGTCTTAATGTGGATCAATGTAGTTCAGCTGATGACTGTGTATGCGTATGGATTCTGATGTTGTTAAGGCCCCTATAGCACATACTCTGTTAATGGCTATTCTATCATCCGCAATCCGTATATGATGAGCCGATCCGTCTTATGATTAGGACGTCTTATCTGTAGGTAAAGATCATGATCAACTCATCAAGATGTCTTGTTTGTGATTCATCAAGACGAACACGAGATGCACGACGATGTACATCCAAGCCACGGTTGTTGACTCAAGTGATTATAGGAGTGATAGTAATATGACTCCTTATGATCAGTATGTAAAGGACAACGCAGTACCGGTTGTACAAAATAATGCATCTATGGTTCCAAATGATGCATATGTGATGATAGATAATGATGTGCATGAATCTGATGTCCTATCTGTCTCTCATACACCCCGAAATACAGTATTTAATAATTTGTTAAATGCTGAACTTGCCACATATAAGGAACAAGTTGAACTGTATGAAAGACGTGCCCGGTTTGAATTAACAGAAAGGACTAAGATTGATGAGCAATTAAGAATAGTTATATGTGACCGTAATATTAAGGAAGAGAATTTGAAAAAGGAACATTAATCTGTAAAATTTGCAACTTGCCTTTACCATCCAACATAAACAAGTTAATGGTTGATGAAGTTAATGTCTTTGAAAAAGGAATTTTAATCAGAAGAATAATAGTACTTGAAGAAAATTTTTTTTTTTTTTTTGGACCTTAAAAGCTTTAAAGATAAGGTCGAGGAAAAACTATTCAAACAGGCCAGTCTATTCAACAGTCACTTGATGTGTAAACTCGTCTTGAGTATAATGAGGAATAAGGTAGCTATTGGTTTTTAAGAACCCCTATGTCTACATCGTGTAAGGCAAGTTCAGCCTGCCCTGTATAGTGGTCATATAATTGTCACACCCAATCATGGCATCGGCCGTGTAGTGACTGTGAGGAGACCCTAGAACATCAGAACTTTCTAGGGAGAAAAATGCATGATAAAATGAAAGCTAATGCATGTGTGGATAATAAGGTTCAATATCAACACCGCCTAATTACCGAAGACGAATTTTTTTAGCGACCTTCACACCACAGAAACAACTGACCCCGGAACAATTATTTTGGTCTCAAGATATTGTTAAGATGAAAGCTGAAGCTCTCAAAGAGCAGAACACCAGGCCTATCAAAGCGTTGACTGTGTATCCTCCAAATACACCTGCAACGCTTGTTCCCAGAGTACTTCCAACCAAAAGTCAAGTGAAATCAACATTTTACACTTAGACAACTTTTTTTTCAGAATTTGAGAAAACAAGTAAAAAGAGAATTACACCAACTGGGATCACTGAAGGGGAAAGGGGTTTTGAACAAACCAAGACATGTTCCTCACGGAGGTCATTCCTTTTTCAAACTCTTCAGACATTTTGAGGGCATTCAAAAAAGCTCTAACAAAAACAAAGTTAATGAAATGTGTGTATGCTTTGATGAGTTGGAAAGCTGGAACTTGACCAATGTATTGTGGATAGGACAAAATGATGAGATTGACGGTAACACCTTCTTATTGAGCATGATAATATAATCGCTGATGGTTTGTCTAAAGAAGTGTTTTATGTTGCATCAATTCTGAGCTTAATGTATCTAGATTTACTGAAATGCAAAAGGCTCATGATGTTGTCAAAGCCCGTTGTCTGGAACTTGAAGCAGAGCTTTCTAATTTACGTGATGATGTCGTAAAAACAGGATAATTATATACGAACTTTTAAAACCGGTTTTCACATCTTGGAGGTAAATCACCTAAACTTACAGTTAAAGTATCAAAACCTTAAAGATAGTTTTCAGAATAAACCGTCTTTATCAGTTAATGATACTCCTGATTTTAACTTCGTTTTTGTGATCGGTCAAATGAAAGCTTCACTTCAAGGAAAAGAAAACGTCATCCAAAAGCTGAAAGTGCAAATATCTCAACTTAAGGGATTCCGGAGTGAACTTTAGACCGAACACTTGATTTTAGGCTCGAGACTTTCAAGAGCTCACATTAAACTGGAAAAGGTTATGGTCTTCAAGAACAAAATGAGCTTTTTAGGGCAAAAAATGCAAAGATTAAGCAGCACTACAAGGAATTGTATGATTCGATCAAGATTACGCATGCTAAGCATACAGAACAGACAACTGCCCTTAAAAATGAAAATGAAAGTCTAAAGGTCCAAATACAGAATACGGTCTCATGTGTCACTACAACTCAAGTTAAACCAAAAGTAATTGCACCAGGAAAGTATGCTCTAGATGTTGAACCTATTCCCCCTTGCAATAGGAATAATAGGGAAGTTCATCTAGTTTATCTCAGGCCTCTTAAGGAAAGTGTAGATACACATCACGAAAAAGTGGAAGAAGCCAAAGTTGAAAGACCTTTAGATAGATCACTCGCATTTGCTTGCCGTTACACTAAGCATTCTCAGGAACTATTAGATGTGTGTTTGCCACGAAAGACTTCAATCAACGAGATAACAAGCATGCTTATACCCCTTTAACTAAGAAAAAGCAAGTCACTTTTGAGGTCCAATGTGCAACGTCAAATAGTAACACACACAAACATGTAGAGCAACTAAACACTCAGAAGACTAATGTCCTTGTGCCTCCTTCTACAGGAGTAAACAGTTGCACTGATTCTAGCGGATCACAGCCTAGGAGCAATACCAAGAAAAATAGGATCTTGCCGGCTAAGAGTGTCAACAAGAAGAATGTAGAAGAACACCTTAGGACAAATAAGTCTAATTTAAAAACCAAGAATCGTGTTGATTCTAGTATTAGCTCTAAGCGTACTGTAATTAATTCAAATTCTCATACTGCTTGCAAGACATGTAACAAATACTTAATTTATACAAATCATGATATGTGTGTGGTTACTTGTTTGCACTCTGTGAATGCATCCCCCTCTGTTAAAAATGTTATGCGTTCGGGTCCATTTATGTGATCCTAACAACAACCGTATACCTCGTCGTGTGATTGTTCTATGAACATTCGCAATGCTCAAGAAGAGCTACATAACTTTTAGATTATAGTTTATCGTACGCTAACAACCATTTGTCTTGACATTGTTAAGCTCGTCGTCTCTATTCTTGTTTATTTTCTTTATTATTATTATTATTATTATTATTATTATTATTACTACTATTATTATTATTTTCGCATACAAAACACACCGTAAGCATTACGTCAAAATTTTCTTGGGGACAATGTCAAAAGGAAAACATCTCCATCGATAAAGGTTCATTTTTGCGTCTAAAGATAACATCGTCGACATTCTTTCTTTACCCCTCAAGCGTGAGTCGTTAAATTATCTTCGTCAATGTTTAGGAATGATGAAACACATTTCATAAATCGTTCTCTTCTTTTCTTCTAGTTTCGATTCTAGTCCGTGTTCCATTCCGTGTCGTGACAACTTAACTACTTCATCCGAAGTACTTTAAGTATTTTAATTAGCAAAATGCAAATTAAAATGTCACTCTTTTTAAAAATATCATCAATTTCCCTAAACATCCCTCCTGTTGGCGGTTCGGCGGCCCCTAGACCTATTCTGACGGCCCTAGATATATCTGGGTCGCACTTGCCAGCGAGCTTTTATTACAGCTCATATCTTTTGTTAATCCTATTAACAAAAAACATTTCCTCTCTTCTACTACAAGCTGACTTACTATCTACACCTAAACCTGATACCCAATATTCTTTATAGATTCAATGGGTCATCAGTATATCACCAACCACTCATAAGCATCGTTGCTTTTTATGTTTTCATGAGTCAATAGTGAATTTCATATTGAAAATGCGTATCATTATCAAACACCATTCTTACAATCGATAGACTATTAATCCTTCCACTTCATAATACTCCCGAACATACAAACCTTGGTCCCAGCCATCTCGCCATACGTCTTGTCTTCAATTCATAGATGATTCTTCTTTTTACCCAACGCTTTCTTTTATCTTTAGTAGTCGTTTCACTTCTAATAGTCTTTTTACTTCTAAAGTTTCTTCTCACTTCTAAACATTCCTTTTAACTTTAAATAAGTCCCCTCATCTTCGACGTCTCTTCTCACTTCTAAATGTTCCTTTTCACTTCTAATAAGTCTTGTCTCATCTAAAAGTTTCTTCTCTTTTAATAGTCTTGTTTATTAAAATTCCTCCTATATCTCTCTTTAACTTGATTTATTTCATCACGAAATTTAAATATTTTGCGAAAATGCAAAAATGTCAACTCTTCGCTAAATCATGCCCACTTTCTAGATCGCGTAAGAACATAATGTAGATATTAAATCTTCTAGTGTTATTGAGTCGCAACATTGTTAAGTCTCTCTATTTATTCTTCCACCATGAAAAAGAACTACATCTATTTACTTACCTACTCTTTGTTCCTCAAACATTGTCAAACCAACAAAAACACCCACAAACAAACTTTTAATTTTCTCAAAATCATCACTTTTGTCTCGATAGGACTCTATATGCCACTGAAATTGTTAGATGCAAATGAAAATTCAGCTTTTTATCAATCTCTCTTAACTCGTTCCTTTCTTTTAGTATCGCTCAACTTTCCCACTTTTCGGGCTCTATGGAATCATTTTTATTCAATCAAGAGCACTCGTCTCCAATCCGCGTCTTATTTCTCGTTTTATTCTTTTAAGGTATATATATATTACATACATATTATATAATATATATATATACTATACATATATTTTGTATATATATTATATATAGTTTATATATATATTATATTATATATTATATATATATATATATATATATTTTGCCAAGATATTAAATGTCATTCGTCTACTTTTAAAAGTATTCTATATTATTTTTGTGTTCAATCTATAAAAACGAAATCCCATTTCTCGTTTATTTAAAAGTCGGTTCTAAATCTTTTCTCCGTTAAATACATACGTCTCGATTCTTTTTATTTCATCATTTAGGTTGTTTTTAAACATAATTATTATTGTGTTCTTAGTTCTACTTCTCTTCAAAGTGTCATACATTAGAATAATAAAACTAGAAGTGCATGTCTTAGTTCCCGCTATGTTTTGACTATATGTATATGTGCATTGTCTTCTAACTTTGTTTGTAGCACAAAATATCTTTATTCCTTGGTCCCAAACAAGGGGGAACATGCCACCAAGGGGGACCTTGCTAGAGTCTGTACTCAATTTAAATTGCATTGAACTTCTTGAGCATCGATTGGTTAATTTATTTTGATCCATTTTTTGGGTTCGTTTAGTGTCTATATACAAGAATGATATTATCATGAGGACGAGATGAGCAAGGGGGGAGCATAGTGATATGTAGGTAAATAGCATGAAGTTGATTAAACCGTGATGATAGAAGACTTCACTGGATGATGCAAGCTCACCTTTATAGGAAGATAGGATCAGGGATTTTCAAATACAATAAAGGGTTCATTCGTACTCCAAATACTTCACCTCCTCCACTTCAAAACCACCTCAACCTTATTTCTCATGTTGTCTTCTCATTCCTCCAACTAATATACTTAGATCACCTACCTTTTCCTCATTCCTTCAACCTATACACTCGAAGTACCTACCCTCTTGTCTTGCCTACTTCTCACCTCTCATGACCTTTTCTAAACTATCTAAGAAAAACACAATCACCTTATCCTTTATTTTTCTTTATCTTATCACTCAAAACTTATACTCAGAGAACCTATCTTCTTCTCATTCCTCTAATGTATATACCCGGAGCACATACCATGTTCTCATATCTTCTTCTCATATCCACATAATATCTTTTTGCTTCGATAAAAGGGGGAGAAGGAACTGTAAACGAGTAACTTTTAAACTTTATTATGTGTTTATCATCATCAAAAAGGGGAAGATTGTTAGTGAAAATATTACGATATTTAATCTATACGATCTCTTTATGTTTTGGTGTGACAAACATGTGACTTGTAATACATAATGTAAAGTACGCTAGTTACTCGTAATCACAAATCATACTATGCTTACTTACATCATCATCTCTCGACCGTCTCAAATCTGGGGCTTACCCTTCTATCAAACATCGTTGTTTTGTTTACCCACCGACACTAAATCACATAAGGATTATGTACATAAAAACAAAAATTTAACTTGTAGGTTGATCAAAGAGAAATAAGTTTTTGTTTCTTAAAAAATAAAATAAAACTTCACATTTTTATAAATGTGACAAAACAATTTTTCAAAAATCAATTAGATAAATTATTTTTGAATTATAAAGAAATGTTTAATGTGGTAATTATTTCAAAATTCAAATATGGCTATTTCCCCCCCCCCCCCCCTAAAAACAAATTGTAACTTTCACCTGAAAAGTTTGTTACCACAAAAATACAAAAACAGGAGCATCTGTCGGGGCGGTCCCTTAAATAGGCCGGCGGGCCCTTTAAATATCCGGCGGCCCTCTAATATATATGGGATCGCCGTTCCCTGAGAGGCTGTTTTTTAGCTCCTATAAATAGTGGGCCACCTCCAACTATTTTCATAACCATTTTGCATAATTTTCTTTTAGTTCTTTCTCTCTCTAGATCTCACTAAATCTCTCTTAATCTTTGATCATTCAACTTGGTTAATCTTATTTAAATGTGATTAAATCTTCTATCATTTCCTCATTTCCTCAAGTGCAAGAGGAGAACTTCGTTCTTATTCTACATGTTCCGAGTTATATAAGTCTTTGTAGTCCATTTGTAACATTTGTTACATATTGATCGAGTCATGCTCTTTCCAATCCTTAGTCTAGTGTGTAGAATCCAATGATGTATATATTTGTGATGGGTTAATTATGGGTTGGTTAGTTTTTTAGGCCTTAAAATACATTGGTTGATGTGGTAGATTGGCTTCTAGCTAAGATTAGGAATCGACATCTAGCTTAGTGTCGTTAAATAATGTAAGCAGAATACGGTTTATTGTTTAGGCCATAAAACACAAGGTTTTTTTATGTTGGGCCATAAAGCTAATGGGTTTGGGTGTTTAACCGATGAAGGAATCGAATCTTGCTTTGTGTCGGATAATAATGTAAAGCTTTGGTATAAGGTTTTCTCCGCCGAAATGGAGCTTGTTGATTAGTGAAGTAACTCTTGAGTTGGATACTCGAGGAGTAGAGTAGGGTGAAGAGGAGCTTCATGACTGAACCACTATAAATCATCATGTTCGGTTTGCATTTTCATTTTACCTTTTGCTTTACTTATGTATTTTCATTTATCGCTTTCAATTTTACATTTGTATTGTGTTATGTATGTGTGAATGTTGTGTATGTTGTGTTTAGATCTTGGTTGTGTTGATCTTTGTAGTAAACATTGTGAGTTGAGATATATTGATAGAATATGAGCTAGTAATTGTTAAACCTTTTTCGTCAATTCTTTTCTTTTTTTCCATATTGCGTCAAACTTGATTGGTGATTTGATACAAATGATCTAGTCCGAAAACCTCTTCTGGAGGCGGTCCTTTTAAATAGGGCAGCCCCCTGATGTACTAGGCGTCCCCCATATTTTTATGAGACCGCCAGAAAAGAGTGATATAATCTTTGATCTTAATATTTTTAAAGGAAACGTATTTACACCCCCCCTCCTCTATGATTTTCATACACACACACACACACACATACATACATACATATACATATATATATATATATATATATATATTGGAACTCTAAATTGGAAGCCCTCTAAACGAGAGCTCTCAGTAAAAGCACCAATTGATAAGACCTTGTTAGGGGTTGTATAGGATCGTAGAACCATTTCAAAGGTGTGCAAGCTATTTTAAAAAAGTTAGAAAAAGAAGACATTAGAGGTATTTTGAATCTTTTTAAACTTGATTGATTACTTTTTCATTAATGATAAGAAAACTTAAATCTATGCTCTATGTTGATAACTCAACAGAAACACATGACTTATCCTTATACTATTAACAAATACTTATCCTAAACAATGCATAAGTATGATAGTTATTCAATCCTATCACAAAGTTCTTGTGCATATCCACAGACGTATCATGTGCTTCTTGATTGATTAATAACTCTATAATATGTATTTATGTGTGTTTGTAAATCATAGATTTGCATTGTTGTTGTTTGCAAGCATTGTTTTGACTTTTACTTAGAACAATCATCCAAGTGTCAAAATTGATATCCTTATATTATAAAAGATCCAATTTTTAGATATTTCAATGGTAGTGTTAAAATTTGTTGTTAATGATATAAATAAATGTTACAGTTACATAATCAATCCATGGAGCATTTACAAATCGTGTTCAACCTCTCCATTTTCCCAACCTTTTCATTTGGCTGTCATTGAATTTGCAGTTACAAAATCAAGCTATTTTAGTGAAATAAGATGTGTTTTTATGATGTTGTTGTAGAAAAAATGGTCGTGGATGATAAATCAAAAAGTATTTGCCGCTGAATATTCATCTCTAATTTGTAAAGAAGAGTGAGTATACTATCAATTTTGTTGTGCCTTTTCTTAATTGTTTATCTTAAGTTTGGTTTAGAATTATATAAACTCTAATTGTTCTGGCTCGTCTTTTAACGAATTGATTGTAGAAAAACTTGGGTAATCGCAGCGATTATTATAGGAGAAAAGTGAGTATTTTATCAGTTTTTTTATTTTATCTACAATAGTATTTTTACTTAAGTATAAACCCTCATTGTTTATCCCATTGTAGGAGAAGACTGCTTCATGCAGCTGCGAAAAGAAAAGAAAGAATCAAACCTTTTAGACCGTTTTCATAGCTAACTGATGAAGAAAAGTGAGTGTACTTTCAGATTGTGGAATCCATTTTGTGATTTTATTTGATGAATTAAAGTGTTTGTATTTATGCATACCATGTGTTTGTTTTTATGCCTTAGAAGATATTTCAAATCCTAAGAACATAAAACAATATGGTGCGCAATTAACTATATACTTTGAGTAAGGTGATTGATAAGTATGTAGGTGACATTGAGATGATTGAGAGTAAGCATAAGTTAAGGGTGGATCAATAGGAGTTGGAGACGGTTATTTCAAAAATTAGTGGGGTTGTGAGGGTTGTAAATGGTGTGTATCGTGTGTTGAATGTGAGGTTATTGTTGTTTGAGTGTTAATAGCTGTTAACGGTTTTGTGCGGAAGTGCCAATATGAGGAAGTGGGAGTTTATGCGAGAGTTATTCAAGCGATTGAATATGAAGATATATGCAAAGTTTCTTAGTGAAGGGTCGTGATGATATCAGATGGTCTTTTAGAAGTAAGCATTGTAAGATTATTTGATGTTATTGCTCGAAAGAACCTTCATGTTTTCTACTGTGTTTGTGATGTGGTTAAAACATATTATTAATAGTTTATGTTGACCATTTTAGTGATTTAATGATTTTGTATTACACTAAGAGTGTATAGTTTAGAACATTATTGAACGTTATTAGTCTATGTAGATAATAGTTCAACATACATCACTATGCCTTCCAATGAAGGTCACTTAAAATTTGATGCTTCCTGTAGGTATCAGGGTGTAGGATGAGAATGACTTTAAATTCATAATTCTTTTATGTTTGTTTACACAAGATCAATGGCCATACTATATATTTAGGGCTCTTTCCCGCTAATAGGACATTTTTCAGAACCTGAGCCTCTACATGACTAGATCCTGCAAGAGTGTAGTTAGATGTTAGTGGAAGTATATCTACAATATCTTAGAACAAGATGGTGTGATTTCCTTGATAGAACACAGACTTGCCAGATTTATATGGGATCAATTAATGATGAGATATGCACTTAATGATCTGAACTAATCAAAACTGACCTGACCCATGGCCAAACTTGGATGGGATCAATGAATGATCAGATTTGTAGTTCATGATTTGATCTAATCGGTACTGACTGTTCCCATGACCCAAACTCTATGTATATCTGACCCCACTTAAACTAATAGACAAGCCTAATCCCTTAAAAGAAACTGTTAGTGGCTTCTTTGAGTGTTTGGATTATCCAGTTGGCTTTGTAGCTTATATTAGTGCTAGATAATCAGTTTATTGGTGCTCTTTTATGAAAAATAAATAGCCTTCCAGTGTTTAGGCTGTTTTCTTGGTTTATTAGTATATTTTGTGAGTTTTTGGATTGTTTAATTGGCTTATTTTTTATTCTATGAGCATTGTGTCTTTTTTTCTTAGAAACAATAAGCTTTTCAACGGCTTAGGATGTTTACTATCATATTAAATGCTAAAAAATGACCTTTTTCATGTTTCTTCTATAAAAGCACTCAGCTTATTATAGTGCTAGATAACCAGTTATCTTGGTTAATTACATTTTCTAAGTTTTTTGAGTGTTCAATTTGCTTATTAAATGTTAAAAAAAATCTTTTTGTGTTTCTTCTATAAAAGCAATAAGCTTTTTAGTGTTTGGATTGTTCAGTTGGCTTAGTAGCTTATATTAGAACTAGATAATCAGTTTTTTTTGGCTCAGTTCGGGTTTAAAACGGGTAAAAAATGAGGCATGGGTCAATTTCCAGTAAGCAAGATACTTACTCATATATTTTAGTAACAAAGTCAGTCGTATGTGGTTTATGTTATGCTATAAATCATAAGTTGGTTTTATATTAAATGTTAAAAAAGATCTTTTTTGTGTTTCTTTTATAAAAGCAATAAGGTTTTTAAGTGTTTGAATTGTTCAGTTGGCTTAGTAGCTTATATTAGAACTAGATAATCAGTTTTTTTTGCTTAGTTCGGGTTCAAAACGAGTAAAAAAAGCGGGGCATAGGTCAACTTCAAGTAAGCAAGCTACTTACTGAAATATTCTAGTAACAAAGTCAGTCGTATGTGGTCTATGTAAGGCTATAAATCACAAGTTGGTGCTTTTATTTAATTTCAATGCTAAAAGACGTTTTGTTACTCCACAAACAAAGAATAAGAGATTTCTCATTGCTTGAATTATTTTATTGGCTTTGAAAAACAACAAACATGCATATATGAAGCATGCAAATAGCAGTCCTTTGAAACATGCAAATATGAGTGATTGAGTGTATTATATATTCTAACCAGTCCTTTGATAGCCAAAACCTTAGGCCGTCACTGTATTCAATTTCACATACCTAGGGAAGCATGACTACGAACACCCTTAAAGCCGTCATTGTTCACACAGAAGCTGCTGCAGCAAATTGCATTAGCCACACGTGTAGCACAGGTATGTTAAGGGTGACTTGAAATATATATGATTGCATATCGATTGTGTTTATTCTTTAATTTTATATTCTGCATTTAAATAAACAAGTATCACTCGTTGGAGAAATGCCTTTGCCAAGATACGATGAGTGTGCACATGACCAGATTTTACGAGAAACTCTATTATTAGAAAATAAGAACAAAGAACAAATCAGAATCAACAAGATAATTCGACACAGTAAGTGGTTTTCATAATGCGCAATAGTTCCACATAATTAATACAGAACTGAAACTCTTGACCGTCGATTTTAATGAAAATAATTATATTAGATTAGAGCCATTGCGCCATATTCTATATGACAATAGGTTCGATTACTGATTTTGAACGTGTCTTATTTCAATCATCTAAAACTTTTAAGAAAAGCATTTCTTAATATTAAATTTTTGTTTTAAAGTTGCTTTTAACGTATCTATGCATGTTGGAAAAGGCCTTCTTTGTGCTGTCTTGTATTGTTTTTTTGTGTGCTGTTTGCAGTTTTTTGCTTTTTGTTGCTTTGTTGTGTTTTGTTTTTTTGTGGTGTGTGTGCTTGTTGTTGTGTTCTGTGTTTGCTGGAATCTTGTTTGTGTGTTGTGTTTGTGTGCTTGTGTTGTGTGCACTTGACTGGGGGGGCTGTGTGTGCTTGTTTGTTTTCGTGTGTGCCTTGCTTGTGGGGTTGTTATTGTTTGGTGTTTTAGTGTGCTGCTTCTGTCGTTTGTTTTTTTTGGTTTTTTGTTTTGTGCCCTTGTTGTTCGCTGTGTGTGTTTTGTGTGTCTGTTTGTGGTTGCTTGTTGCTTGTTGTTTTGTTGTTGTTGTTGTTCTGTTGTGTTTGTTTTGCTACTTGCTGTTTTGTTTGTCTTGGTCTGTGTAGTGCTTTGTATTGTGCTGTGTTGTATGCTCTGTTTTGATGATGTGTGTTGGTGTTGTTTTGTGTTTTGTGTGCTGTTTTTGTTGTTTGTGTTTGTTGTTGTGTTGATTGTTGTGTGTTTTGATGTGCTGTTGTTGTTGCTTTTTGGTTGTGTGTGTGTGTTCTTGTGTCTTGTGTGTGTTGTTGTGTGCTTGTTGCTTGTCTGTTGTGTTGTTTTGCTTTTTTTGTTTGTTTCTGTTGTGCTTTGTGTTGTTTTTTGGTGTGTGTTTGTGTTGTTTGTGCTTGTGTGTTTTTTTTGTATTTGTTGTGTTGTCTGTTGTTTGTTTCTTGCTGTTTGTGCTTGTTGTCGTCGATTCTCTTTGCTGTACTGCTTTGTGTGATGTTGTTTGATTTTGCTTTGTTGTTCGTGCTGTGTTAGTTGTTTGTCTGTTGCTTTTGTTTTTTTTTTCGTGTGCTTTGTTGTCTTGTTTTTGTTAGTGTTGTTGTTCGTTCTTGCTGTTGTTGTGTGTGTTGTTGTGTGTTCTGTATGTTTGTGTGCTTGTTTTTTGTGCCTTTTTTTGTGTGTTTGCCTTGTGTTTTTGTGTATTTGTGTGCGGGTGCTTTTGTTTTAGTTGTTGTGTGTTTTGTGTTTTTTGTGATGTTGTTTTGTTGTTTGTTTTTTGGTTGGTGTCGTGTGTGTTGGTGTTGCTGTGTTGACTTTTTGTGTTGTGTTGTGCTGTATTTTTGCTCTGTCTGTGCTGTTGTGTTCTGTATTTGTGTTTTAGTCGTTGTCTGCTTTTTTGTGTTTGTGTTTTTGTTGTTTGTGTTGTTGTTCTTGATTGCTTTTGTTGTTGTTGTTGTTGTGTTTGTTGTTTGTTTTGTTTGTTGTTCTGTTTGTTGTATTATGGTTGTGTTTGATTTGTTGTTGTTTCTGATGTTTCTTTGTAGTGTGGTTTTGTTTGTGTGCTTCTATTGTGTTTGTTTGTTTTGTACTTGTCTTGTTTTGTTTCGTTTGGTGCTGTCTTGCCTGACTTTGTTGTTTTTGTGCTTGTTTTGTTGTGTTTTGTTGTTGTTGTGGTGATTGCTTGCTTTTGGTTTTGTTCATTGGTTGTATGTTTGTGTAGTGTGTTGTTTGTGTTTGTTTTTGTTTGTTTTTATTGTGTCTTTGTTGTGCTTTTGCTGTTTGTTGTGTTGTTATTGGTTGTTGTTGTTTTGATTGTTGTGTTCGTGTGTGTTGTGTCTTGTGTGTGATTGTGTCTTTTTGTGTTCCTGTGTGTGTGTGCTCCTTTTTCGTTGTTTGTTGCTGCTGTGTCTGTTTTTTGCTTGTGTTGCTTTGTTTTGTGTGTTTCGTCTTTTTGTGTGTGTCTTGTCGTTTGTTTGTGTGTTTTTTTGTCTTTTTGTTGTTGCTTTTTGCTGTGTTGTGTTGTGCTGTGTTGCTTGTTTTGTGTTATGTTGTTTGGTGTGTGTGTGTGCTTTGTGTGTTGTGCTTGGTTTTTGTTTTGTTGCTGTAGCTGCTTGATTTTGTGTTGTGCTTGTTGTTTTTGTCTTTTTTTTGCTTCTATTGTTTTTTGTGTTGCTCTTTTTGTGTGTGTTTGTGTGCTAGCTTTTTGCTCTGTGTGTTTCGTTCTTGTTGTCGCTCGTTGATTGTTGTGTGTTGTTTCTTGGGTGTTTTGCTTGCTGTTGCTGTGTTTTCTGTTTTGCTTGTGCGTGTGTTTGTTGAGTTTCTTGCCTTTTTTTGTTTTTTGTTTGTGTTGTGATGTTGTTTTGTGTTTGCTTTGTGTTTTTGTTTTTTTTTGTGCTTTTGTTTATCTTGTTGTTTGTTTTTTTTTGTGTTCGTGTTGTTTGTTATTTTTTTCTTGATTCTGTGACTTTGCTTTGCTGTGTGATGTGTTTGCTTGTTTCTGCTTTTTGTGATTGTTGCTGCTTGTTTTGTTCGTGTGTTGCTTGTGGTTTTGTGTTGCTTCTGTTGCTTTGTTTGTTTCGCGTGCTTGCTTGGTGTTTTGTTTCTTTGTGTGTGCTTGCTTGTTTATGTTGCTGTTTTGTTGTTGTTTTTGTCTGGTGTTGTTTGTTGCCTGCTCGTTTTGTTGTTAGTGTGTGTTTGTTTTGATTGTCGTTTTGTTGTTTGTTTTTGTTGTGTTGTGGTTGTATGTTTTTTGTGGTTGTCGTGTTATGTTTTTTGTTTGTTTGTGTTCTGTGCTTTGTGGGGGGGTTGGGTTGGTTTGTTTCTATTCTGTGCTTGCTTCTGTTGTGTTGCTGTTTCGTATGTTTGCTCCTGTCGTGTGTGTGGTTGTCTTGTGTTTTTTTTTGTTTTTGTTTTGTGTTTTGTGTTCGTGTTTCGTGTTTGTTGTTTGGTGTTCTTGTTGTTCTTCTTATTTGCTTGTATGTGTTGTTTGTTTGTGTGTTTGTGTGTCTTTTTTTTCTGTTGATTTTGTGTGCTTTTGTTGTGTGTGTTTCTGCTTTGTTGTGTGGTGGTTCTGTCCTTTGTGGTTTTGTGTGATTTGTGTTGTGTGTTGCTTTATTCGTTGATGCTTGCTGTTGCTGTGTAGCTGTGTTGCCTTCGTTGCTCTTTGCATGTTTTATTTGTAGCTGTTCTTTGTGTTTGTTGTTTTGTGTTTGCTGTCTTTTGTTTTGTCTGTTGCTGGTTGTTTAGTTTGTGTTTTCTGTTTGTGATCTGTGCTGTCTGCTGTGTGTCTGTTTTGTGTGTGTTGTGGTTGTTGTCTTTGTGTGTTTGCCTTGCTTGTTGTGTTGTTGTGTTTTGCTGTGTTCTTGTTTTTTTGGTGTTGCTTTGTGTGTGTCGTGTTGTTTTTGCTGTGTTGTGGTGTTTTTGGGTAGTGCTCGGTTTTGTTGTTTGCTTGCCTTATGTGTGTGTTTTGTTTTGAATTTTGTTGTTGCTAGTGCTTTGTGTTGCTCTTGTGTGCTTTGTTGTGAATTTTTGTGTGTTGGTGTTGTGTTGTGTGTGCCTATCACTTTGCTATGTTGTGTTTTGTTTTTGTGTTTCTGCTGTCGTTTTTGTTTGTGTGTTTGATGATTGTTGTCTGCTTTTGTTTTGCTTGTTGTTGTGGTGTTTTGCTGTTGCTTTCTTTTTGTATGCTTTTTGTGTTGTTATTGATGTGTTCGTGTTTTTTTGTGTTTTGTTGTGCTTGTGGGTGTTGTGTTGTGTTTTGCTGTTCTTTGTGTTTTGTCTTTTTGTGTTTTGTTGGCCTGTTTTGTTGCTTGTTTTTGTTTTTTTGTTTGTGTATTGTGCTGTCTGTCTATGTTTGTCTTGTTGTTGGTGTTGTTTGTTGTGTGTGTTTGTTGTCTGATTTGTTGTTGTTTTTTGTGTGTTTGCTTTTGTGTTGTTTTTGTGTGTCTTGTTTGGTCTGTTTTTATGGAGGTCTTTCTTTGTTTTGTGTGTGGTGTGTGTGTGTCTGTTTGTGTTGTGTGCTTTCTTGTGTGTGTTCTGTTTGTTGCTTTTGTGTTCGCTTTGTGTTGATGATGTCTTGTTTGTTGTGGCTTTGATGTTTGGTTGTTTGTGTGTTTTATGTGTGTGTGATTGTCGTCTTTGTGTGCTTGTGTAGTCTTTGTCCTTTTTGTTGTTTTGTGTTGTGTGTGGTGCATGGTGTGCTTTGTGCTTTGTGTGTTGCGTGTTGTTTGTTGTTTTTGCTTTGTGTTGCTTGTTCTTTTTTTGTTGTGTTTTTGTTTTTTTGTGTTTGTGCCTGTGCTGTTGTGTTTTGTTCTTTGTCTTTGTAGGTTGTGTGTGATGTTTGCTGTGTGGTCTTGTTGGTGTGTGTGTGTGTTGTGTTTTCTTTTGTTGTTGCTTTTGTTTCTGTGCTGTGTTTTTATCGTGATGTTGTGCTCGTATTGTGTTGCTGTTGCATGTTTGGTGGTGTTTTCTGTGTATATGTTTTTTCGTTGTGTGTGGTGTGTGTTGTGTGTTGTCTTTGTGTTGTGCCTCCTGTTGCTTTTGCTTGCTGTTGTTTGTTTTTTTGTTGTGTTGTTTTTGTTTTTTGTTTTTTTGCTGTCTTGTTGTTGTGTGCTTGTTTGTTTTTGCTTTTTTGTGTTTCTGTGTGATGTGTGTTTGTTGCTTTGTGTTGTGTTGGCTTTTTTGTGTTGTGTTTTGTTTTTTTTTCTGTGTTGTGTGTGCTGTTTGCTTTGTGTGTGTGTTGTGACTTTTTGTTGTTTGTGGTTGTTTTATGTTTTTGTTTGTGTGTTGTGCTGTGTTGAGTGTGATTTGCTTGTTGTATATCTTTTTCAGGTCGCTAGGTATTTGTTGCTTGTCGTGATTTGGTCTTGGTTGCATCTTTGCGTTTGTTTTCTGCTGTCGTTCTATGTTTTTTGTTGTGCCCTTAGGGTGTGTTGTATTGTTTTGCTTGCTCGATTGCTTGATGTTTTGTGTTGATGTGTTTGTGCTTTTGTGTGTTTTTGTTTATGTTTTGCTTAGTGTTTTTACTTTTGCTTGTCGTGTTGACTGCTTTTTCTAGTGTTTGTTGTCGTGTTGTTTGGGAATTTTTGCTTGTCTGCTTTCTGTGTGATTGGTATGCTATGTTGCTTTCTTTTTTGTGTTTTGGTGTGTTTGTTGTTGCTGTTGTTGTCTTTTTTTGCTTATGCCTGTTGTTATTGTTGTCTTTTTTTTGTTGGTCTTGCCTTGTCTTTGTTTTGTTGTTTGTGTTGATGTGGTTGCTTGTTGTTGATGTGTGTGTTGCTTGTGTGTGTTTTTTTTTTTTTGTTTGTGCATGTGTTGTTTTGTGTGTTTTGTCTGATTGCTTTGTATTGTGCCCTTGTGCTTTGTGCTGTGTTTTGTGTTGTTCTGTGTTTTTGTTTTTGTGTTGTTGTTGTGTGTGTTCTTTGTTGTTGTTTGTTTTTTTGCTTTCTCTGTTTGTGATGTGTGTGTTCTTTTTTGTTTTTTGTTGTCTGTTGTTTTGATTGTTTTTTTGTGTTGTTTGTTGTGTTTGGTTGTTTGTGGTGTTTTATCTGCCTTGTGATGCTTTCTGTGTGTGTGTTATTGTGTTTTTTTCTTGGTGTTTGATTGTGGTGCTGGCTGTTGTGTGTGTGTTTGTGACTTGTGTGTGTCTGTTGTGTGTTCTTTGTGTTCTTGTTGCTGTTGTTGGCTGTCTTGTTTTTGTGTTTGTTGTTTGTTGTGTTGTGCTGTTTTTTTGTGTTGTTGTTGTGCTGTTTTTGTTTTTGTTGTTTTTTTCTGTTTTTGTTTTGTGGTTTTGTTGTTGTTGTTGTCTGCCTTGTGTGGATCTCTTTTGTGTGTGTGTTTTGTGTGATGTGTTTTCTGTGTTGTGTGTTGTGCTGTTTGCTTTATTGTGTGTTTGTTGTTGTTTTGTTTGTTTCTTTGGTTTTTTTGTTGTCTAGATGTTGCTTGTTTTTTTCTGTGCTGTTGTGTTTGTGTTTGTTTGCTGTTTTTTGTGTTTGTGTTTTGTTGTTAGTTTGTGTGTGTGTTGTGTTTTGTTGTTTTCGTGTGTTGCTGATATTTTTGATTGGTTTGTGTTTTGTTGTCTGTTTTGTTGTTGTTTTTTTTTGTTTTTTGCTTTGTGGTTGTTTGTGTTGTTCTGTTGTTTTGCTGTCTTTGCTTGCTTTTTTGTTGTTTGTGTGTTGTTTGCTGTGTTTTAGCTTTTTGTTTTGATTTGTTTGTTCTTGTGTTTGTTTGTGTTTTGTTTTTTTTGGTGCTTTTGTTGTGTTTGTGCTTGTGTATGTGTCTGTGTGTGTTTTTGTTTGTTCTTTGTTTGTTTTGTGGCTTGTTGCTTTTTTGTTGTGTGTTGTTTTGTTGTTTGTTGATGCTTCGCTGTAGCTTTTTTGTGTTGTTGTTTTGATTGGTGCTGTTGATTGTTTTTTATGTTTTTTGTCTTGTTTTGTGTGTTTGTTTGTTTGCTGTGCTTGTTGTTGTTGTTGTTGTTTTGCTTGTGTTCTCGCTTTTGTTTTGTTGTGTTTGCTTTGTTTGTGCTGTTTGGTGTGTTCTTTGTTGTTGTTTGCTTTGCTTTTGTGTGTGTTTTGCTTGTTTTTGGTGATGTTTGTGTTCTTGTTGTGTTACTGTTTTTGTTGTTGTTTGCTTTTGTGCTGGTGTGTGTTTGTGTGTTCTGTTTTTTTTTTTTCTGCTGTTTTCTGCTTGTTTAGTTTGTGTTTGTGTGTTGTTGTGCCTGACGCTTGTTGTTCTGTTTTGTGTATTAGTTTTGTTGGTATCTTTTTTTTTTGTCGTTGTTCTTTTTTTGTGTGTTTTGTTTGTTGTTGTTTGTTTGTGTGTGTTGCTGTTTTGTGTGTGTGTTGTTTTTTTGTTGTATGTGTTGTTTGTGTGTGTGCTTGCTGCTTTTGCTTGCTTTGCTTTCGTGATTGTTGTTTATGCTTTGTTGTTTGGTGTTTGTGTGTGTTTGTGTGTTTGTTTGTTTGCTGTGTGATTTTGTTTTCTTGTGCTTGTGCTTTGTGTTTGTTGGTTGGTTTGCTTGGTTGCCTGTGTTTGTGTGCTCTGTTTTGTTTGTGTTTTGTTTGTTGTGTTTGCTGTTGCTCTGTTGTGCTATTTTGTGTTCTGTTTGTGTTCTGTGTTCTTTGTTGTGTGTTTGTGTCTTTGTTGTTTTGTTGTGTTGTTTATTGTTGGTCTGTTGTGTGTTTGTTTTTTTGTTTTTGCTGTTGTTTTGTTTTTTGTTGTGTTTTTGTTTTTCTTGTTGTTTTTGATTTGTTTGTTTTTTGTGGTCTATGTGATGTGTTGTAAGTTGTGTGTGGCTGTCTGCTTGGCTTTGTTTGTTTTTGTTGTGTTGTTTTGTGTTGTGTTTGTTTTGTCTGTTTTTGTTGTTTTGTGTTGTTGTTGCTTGTTTGTATGCTTTGTTGTCTTTTTTTGTTGTGTTGTGTGTGTTGTGTTTCTTGTGCTCTGTTGTGTGTGCTTTTTGTTCGCTTTTTTGCTGTTTGTTCTTATCTTTATGTTTGTTGTCTTTGTGTTCTTGTTGTTGCTGGTTTGGTGTGTGCTGTGTTGCTGTTTTTTGTGTTTTGTTTTTGCTTGTGCTTTGTTGTTTTGTTGTTTTTTTTGTGTTTTCTTGTTTGTGTTTTTGTGTGTTGTGTGTTGTGTGTGGTCGTTGTTGCTGTCTGTGTTGTTGTGTGTTTTTGCCGTGTTTTGTGTGTGTTGTGTGTGTGTTGTGTGCTTGTTGTTTTTTTTTGTTTTTTGATGTTTTGTGTTTTTTTTGTGGGGTTTTTGTTGCTGTGCTCTGCTTGTGTTGTCTGTGTTGTGTTTTGTTTGATTTGACTGTGTGTGTCTGTTTGTTTGTGTTTTGGTGGTTCTGTGCTTTGTTGTTGTTGTTGTGTGGTCTGTCTTATTTGTGTGCTGTGTTGTGATTTGTGTGTGCTTTGTTTGTTTTTTGTGTTGTGTGTTTGTCTTTGTGTGTTGGTGTTGTTGTGTTTTGTGTTTGTTTTTGTTTTTGTTTGTTGCTGCTGTGTTTTGCTTTGTGTTTTGTTGTTTTTGTATTTCGTGTGTGTGTTGCTTGTGTTTTTGTTGTGTGTTTTTTTGTGTTGTGTATTGGTTGCTTTGTTGTGCTGTTTGGTGTGTTTTGTGGTGTGTGTAGCCTGATTGGTTTTATTGTTCTCTGATGTTCTTTGTTTATTTTTTTGCTTTTGTGTGCGTGTGTATTTTCTTGTTGTTTCTGTGTTTGTTTGTCTGTGTTGTTGTTGTTTCTTGTTCGTTTTCTTTTTGTGTTTTTGTTGTTTTGTTGTTTTGTGTGTGTGCTGTGTCGTTGTTGTTTTGTTTTGTGTGTGTTTATTTGTCTTTTGTGTTGTTTGTGTGTTGCTGTTTCTTGTTGCTGTTGTCTTTGTTGTTTGTCTTGTGTGATTTTGTTTTGTTTGTGTTTTGTGTTGTTGTTAGCTGTTTGTGTTGTTTGTGTTGCTTTTGTTTTTTTGCTTGTTGTTGTGGTTTTCTGCTCGTGCTGTTTTTGTGTCTTGGGTTTTGCACTTTGTTTGTTTGATTTTGTTGTTGGTTTGTTTGTTTTTTGTTGTGTATTGTTGTTTTGTGTTTTGTCGTGTGTTTGTGAGTTGCTGTTTGTGTGATGTTTGTGTTTGTTTTTTGGTGTGTTGTCTTTGTGTGTTGTTGTATTTGTTGTGTTTTTGTTGTAGTATTTTTTGTTTGCCTTGTGTGTTGTGGCTTGTGTTTTGTGTTGTTTATTGTGTTGTGCCTTGTGTCTGTTGTTTTTTGTTGTTTGCTTCTTTGTGCGGTGTGTTTTTTTTTTGTGTGTGCTTGCTGTTTTTGGTCATGCTTTTGTGTTTGTTGTTCTGAATGCTCTATGCTTGTTGGCTTTTGTGATGTGCTGTTTGTGTGTTTGTGTGTTTTTGTGTTTTGTGTGACTTGATAGTTCTTTGTGTGCCTGTTTTGTTTGTGTTGTGTGTGTGTGGTTGTGTATTGTGTTGTGTTGTGTTTGTTTGTGTGTTGCTCTTTGTGTCTTGTTTGTTGTTTTGTTTTTTTGTTGTTGCTGCTTTGTTGCTCTGTTGTTTGTTTGGCTTTAGTTGTTTTTGTGTTGTTGGTGTTGTTTGTGTCTTGTTTCTTTGTGGTTTGTTTTGTTTGTTGTTGTCGTTGTGTGTTTGTGCTTGTGTGTTTTGTGTTTGCTGTGTGCTTTGGTGTGTGCTTTGTATGTTGTGTGTTGCTGGTGTTTTATGTGTTGTCGTGTGTTTTGTTGTGTTGTTTTGCTATGTGTTTGTTTTGTGTCTGTTTGTCCTTCTGTTGTTTTGTGCTTGCTTGTGCTGTTCTGTGTTGTTTGTGTTTGTGCTGTTGCTTGTCTTCTTTTGTTTTAGGTTTGTGCTTTGTGTTGTTGCTTATGTTGTTGTGTTGTGGTTGTGTGTGTGCTTTTGTGTGTTATTGTTGTGTTGTGTGTTGTGCTGCTTTTGTGTGTTTTTTGTTTTTTTCTTAGTTTGTTTGTGTTTTGTGCTGTTGTGCTTTTTTTGCTAATGTGTTGTTTTTATGTGTGCTTGCTTGCTCTGGTTTTGTTTTTTGTTTGTGTTCTTCTTGTTGTGTGTATCTTTGTGCTGTGTTGTTTGCTGGTGTTTTTTGTTGTGGTGCTTCTTGTTGTTTGTTTGTGTGGTTCCATTGCCTCTGTTGGTCGTGTGTGTGTGTTCTGCTGTTTTTGTTAGTGCCTTGATTTGCTGTTGTGTGTTGTTGTGTTTTTGTGCTTTTGTGTGCTTTGTTTTGTTCTGTGTGTTTTTTCGTTGTGTTTTGTTGTGCTATCTGTGTGGTGTGCCTTGTTTGTGTTTGTGCTTATGTTGTTTGTGTTGTTTGTTTTGATTTGTTTTTTTGTGATGTGTTCTGCTGTGTGTGTGCTCTTGTCTTTGTTGTGTGTTGTGTGTGTTTGTTGTTTGTTTTGTTGTTATCTGTGCTTTGTGTAGTGTTGTTTTGTGTGTTGCTGTTATGTTTGTTTGTTGTGTTTTGTGTTGTTGTTTGTTGTACTGTGTTGTGTGTGTTTTTTTGCTTGTGTTTTTTTTGTCTCTGTTGTGTTTTGTGTGTGTTGTTTTTTTTATGTTGTGGTGTCTTTTTGTGTTGTTTTGTGCTTTTGTGTGTGTGTTCTTTATCCGTTGTTGCTGTGTTGTGATTTGTGTGCTGTGTTGTTGTGTGTGATGTTGTTGTTGTGTTATCTGTCTACGTTGTGTGTTGCTTGTGTGTCGTGCTTTTGTTTGTGTGTGTGTTTGTGTGATGCTTTTTTGTGTGTGTTGTCTTGTTTGTTGTTTTTGTTTGTTGTTTGTTGTTTGTTTTGTTGTGTTGGTGTGGATTTGCTGTTTTGTGTTGTGTGTTGCTGTTATTTTGTTTTGTTGTTTTTTTTTCTTGTTTTGTGACTTGTCTTGTTGTGCTGTGGTTCTTCTTGTGCTTGGGTTGTGTGTTTTGTGTGTTTCGTTTTTGTGATGGTTCTTGTGTGTGTGCTAGTCGTTGTTTGTCTTTGTGCTTGTTGCTTGTTTATTTGCTGTTGAGTGTGTTGTTCTTTTGTGTCTGTGCTCTTTGGTGGTTGTGTTGTGTTTTTGGTTTTTGTGTTGTTTTTTGTTGCTTTTGTTTCTGTTGTGTGTTGCTTTTTTTGCTCCTGCTTGTTGTGGTGCTTTTTTGGTGCTCTGGTGTTTTTGCTGTTTGTGTTTTGTTTTGTGTTTGCTGTGTGTTTGTTTGTTTGTTTTTTGTGTGTGTGTTGCTTTGTGTGCTGTGTTGCTGTTGTGTTTTTGTTGCTGTGCTCTGCTTTTATGTGTGTAATTGTTGTGCTTGCTTTTTGCTGTGTGTTGTTGCGTCTGGTGATATGTTTTGTTGTGTGTTCTTGTTGTTGCTATATGTGTTTTTGTTCCTTTGTTTCTGTGTGTGTTCTGTTGTGTGTGTTGTGTTTGTGTGTTTGTGCGTGTGTTTTGCTTGTTGGTCTGTGTGTTTGTGTTGCTTTGTTTTTCTTTGTTGTGTTGTGCTGGCTGTGTTGTGTTGTGTGTGTTGCTGTGTTGTTTGTGTTTGTTGGGTTGTGTGTTGCTTGCTTGTTGCTGTTTTTTGTGTGCCTTGTGTTTGTTGTTTGTGTTTCCTTTCTGTGTTTTTGTTTTTTGTGTGTTGCTGTGTGTTTGTGTGTTTTGTTTGTGTGTTGTGTGTGTTTGTTTTGTTTTGTTGCTGTGTGTGTGTTTACTTGTGCTTGGTTGTGCTTTTGTCTGTTGTGTGTTTGGTTCGTTAGGTGATGTGTTTGTGTGCTGTGTGCCTGTTGCTAACTTTGTTGTGTTTGTTTTTGTTGTGTGTGTTGTTGTCTTGTTTTGTTGGTTTTTTATATCTTTTGGTGGTTGTGTGATTTGTGCTTTTTTTGTGTTTTTTTTGTGTGTTTTTTTTGTTTTTTTTATTTTTTTTTTTTGTTGGCATATCTGTTTTGCTTTGCCTTCGTTTTTGCTGTTGCTGTTTCGTTTTTTTGTCTTTTTTATGCTGTTGTTTTGTCGTTTTTGTGTTTGTTGCTCTTGTGTTTGTTCTGACTTGGTGCTTTTGTTGTGTGTGTTGCTTGTTGTTGCTGTTGTGTTTGTTGTTTGTGCTTTTGTCGTATGTGATGCTGCTTGCTGCCTTGTTGTTTGCATTTTTTGTGTGTGATTGATGTGTGCTTGTGTTTTGTTGTGTTGTGTTGTGTTGTTGCTTGCTTGCTCTATTGTTGCTTAGTTGTGTGTGTTTTTCGTTTTTTTGTGTTGCTTTTCTTGTGTGTTGATTTGTTGTTTGTGGCTTTGTTTGTTTGTCTTGCTTGTGTTTGTTTGTGTGATTTTGCGTGTTTGTTTTTGTGTGTTTTGTTTGTGCTTGTTTTTGTGTTTTGTGTGTTGTGCTTGTTTGTTCGTGTGTTTGTAGTGTTTTAGTGCTTTTTGTGTGTGCTGTTGTGTGTTGTGTGTCGGTGTCTGCTTCTTGTCGTTGATTTTGTTTTGTGGCTTGTTGCTTCTTTAGCTGTGCTTTGTTGTTTGTGACTTTTGCTGTGTTGCTTGTGTTTTGTGTTTGTGTGTTTGCTTTTGTATTTGTTTGATTGTGTGTTGTGGCTGTTATTTGTGTTGTTGTGGTTTTTGGCCTTGTGTTCTGTTGTTGTTCCTTAGTGTTTTGTTGTGTGTTGTGTGCTCATGTGTTTGCTATTCTGTTTTTGTAGTGCTTTTTGCTTATTGGCTTTTGTTTTGTGTGTTTGTGTTGCTTCTGCCTATTTTTGCCACCACACTGTTGTTGTTTTTCACTTCTAACAATTTTTATTGCGTGGTCTTGGTCACTTTATTTATTGTTGTTTGCCTGCTATAGCGAATAAGATTGTTTATAATTAGCTTGTTTGAGGGTTCCCAGCTGTATAAAGCTAATGGCAAGAATTAAGCCCGTGTGTGTTTTATCCTTTCATATTAGTCTGATTTTTTCCTTTTCCTTTTAGCAGCCTGATGTACAAGAGAATAACAGTTTTGGTGCGGTGGGATATTCAAGGTATTGAATAATGTTCAAAATAAGAATAGATTATATACAAACTATTATAGGAGTTTTTGCTAATGGGTTCTTGGGTTCCTATATGTATCACCTAATATTTTGTAATAATTTGTTCCCGAATGAAATACATTTGTTATGTGGATTCATTGTAGAGTTGTAGAAAGTAAGAAACCACATTAATAAGTTTTTAAGGGTGCTTTACAATTTAATGAGATTACAATGAAAAAAATGTAGTTATCACTAGAAAAAAAACCTCTATTATTAGAGTAGATGTTCAGAGTCAACATTTCCTTCCAAGGTCTGATGTAGGATGCAGGTTGAGATCAGTTGCAACTTTAGGTATGACGCTTTGGTAGGTTTTAGTTTTTCAGGTTGCTTTAGGTATGAATTTAACAATGATTCGCATAACTAACAATAAGATTTCTCCCACAGACCAAGCTCGGTGCAACGCACGGGTGTCGACAAGCCTCGTTTTGATAATTTTAGAGTAATTATTGGTTTATAATAACGAATGGGCTCTTTTTGATCTTTAATTAAGAAATTAAAATATATATATAAAAGACATTTCATGATTGATTAATTGCTAAACAACTTGAGTTGTGCCTTGTGCGTATGCACCTTGTGCGTATGCACCTTGTGCGTATGAACCTTCCTAGTCATCGCTACAAGAGGAGTGAATACATAAAAATGTCCAAATCTCAACGAATTGCCAAAATACCTATGTAATCAGGGCCGGATATCCACCTGTTCGGGCTGCCCAACCGCATAGGGCCCAATATGTTTGGGGGCATCACATTTTGAATAAAGCCCACTTCATAGCCCATCATGGCTTGACAAATTCAGTAACATTTAAGCACTTGGAACTTATAAAGGTAAAAAACCATCAGAGTTTTATTTTCCACTATTGGGAATAAAGGCGTCTCAAGTTAATACTGCTGATTGAAGAAACTACTGCTGCTGAAGATTAGAAGAAATAGTTTAAGTCATTAGTACTGCTAATGTAATAGTTAGTACTGCCAGTACAAAGTGTTAGTACTGCCAGTTTATTAGTACTGTTAGTTATGTAGTTAGTACTGTTGGTATAAATAGTTAGTACTGCTAAAGTGATATGCATGAGACTTTATTAGGGATTCGATATGCATTGATCTCTTGACGCGGTTTTGTTAAGGCCCATAGAGGTCTTCCTTGGTGTATAAAAGGAACCCTAGGCATAGATACTAATCATCAGTTTTCATATTAGTATTACATAGTTTGCATTGCAATCATAGTTAGTATTTATAGCTTTTGTAATTCCAAAATAGTATTCAATATTTATTGAAAGTTGTAAGATCTTGTTTTACTGTTTCATTTTTCTTCTTAGTATTACAAACTAGATTCCGCATAGTTTATGATATTCTCAATCTTAGTTTCTATTATTGTTGTCCTGGATTCTATCAATATAACGAAGATTTAACAACGCTATGTAAGATTGTCAAGAATGGATAAACAAGTTGGTATCAGAGCTTGTGAAAAAACTTGATAGAAGAACACTATATTTACACAATATTCATAATCAAAGGAAAAGAAGGAAATCACAGTCAGAAACTACCCAAACAGTGTCTACACTAAAACTTCCTATACTCAAAACAAGAGACTATGATCTATGGAGTATGAGAATGGAGCAATATCTTACTCACACTGATTATGCTCTTTGGGAGGTTATTATGAATGGTGATGCGCCTGCTGTTGCATCAGCTACGTGATGATACTGGTCCCATTCTCCCAAAAACTACAGACAAAAGCTGGCAAGAAAGAATGAATTGAAAGCAAAAAGCACTTTGTTGTTGGCCATTCCTGATGAGCATCTATTGAAGTTTTCTTAGATAATCAAGATGTAAAAGACCCTATGGGAAGCTATCAAGACCAGGTTTGGAGGCAACAAAGAATCAAAGAAAATGCAGAAGACTAGAAGAAGACTATTATAAGCATAATATGAGAAATTTTCCTGCAATAAGATCTGAGGACTGGATAAAACTATGATAGGTTCAGAATCTCATCAGCTAATTAGAAATTCAATGGGAAGTTATTTTCTCCTAGGAAAGCTGCAAATCTTAAGTTGCTAAGAAGTCTACCATCAGCTTGAAACAAACTTATTGCCCTTGATATGCGTTACAAAGGCTGTGTTCTAGATGGGATTCCTGAACGCATGGACGACTTTGTAAAACAAACTTGAAGGTGTATGAAGCTGAGATTAAAAGCCAATCAAGCTCAAGCTTAACTCTCAGAATGTGGCTTTTGTATCTTCAGATGACACTAGCAGTACTAATGAAGCAGTTAATACTGCTCATGATGTTCCTGCTGCTAGGTCAAAGGGACAAGCTTCTTCCTCAACCTATGGATGTTGTAAATGTTTTTCTTCTTTGGCAATCTATCTAATGTCCACAGTTTGGAGACAATGAAGATCTGGAGCAGATTGATATTGATGATCTTGAAGAGATGGATCTTAAATGGCAGGTGGCCATGCTTACCATGAGGGTGAAGAGATTCTTAAAGAAAACAGGAAGTAATCTGAATTTCAATGGCAAAGAAACTGTTGGCTTTGATAAAACAAAGGTTGAATGTTACAACTGTCACAGGAGAGGTCACTTTGCTAGAGAATGAAGGGCACCAAGGAATCAGGAGAATAGAAATAGAGATGCTCCTAGAAGGATTGTACCCGTGGAGACTCCTGCAAATGCCTTGGTTGTTCAAAATGGGATAGGTGGTTATGATTGGAGCTTTCAGGCTGAAGAAGGACCCACAGACTTTGCTCTAATGGCCTATTTGTCTTCAGGTTCATCCAGTTCATCAAGTTCAGACTCTGAGGTACATACTTACTTTAAAGCTTGCTTAAAATCATATGAAACTCTTCAAAAACAGTAAGATCAATAGCGTGATGCTCTTAAAAAATCTAATCTAGAAATTACAGGTTATTAATTAGGCTTAGAATCATTAGAAGCTAGAATTGTTATTTATCAAAAAAATGAAGTTGTTTATGAGGAAGACATTTCATTTTTGAAATATGATTTTAAGGTAAAAGATAATTCTATAACAGAGCTTAAAAATCAGTTAGCTGAGGCTTTAAGAAAAAAAGATGATTTAAAACTTAAATTAGAAAAGTTTGAAACATCATCTATGAAGCTAACTAAACTGATAAACAGTCAAATAAGTGTTAATAACAAGTCTGGTGTTGGTTTCGACAGTCAAATGAATGAAAATGAATTGAATAATTGTCATCTGAATAAAAGTGAAGTGTTTGAAAGTGCATCTGATAGTAGTATAAATGAGATTGAAGAGGAACATAATCAAGTAAATGATAGGTTTAATAAAGTTGAGGGATATCATGCAGTTCCCCCTCCCTACACTGGGAACTACATGTCCTCAAGACCTTACTTATCCTTTGCTGGATTAGATGATTCTATCTATAAGACTAATGTGAGTGAAATTATCTCTAGTGTGCCTAGAATTGAATCAACTGCATCTAAGTTTAGTAAGGATAATTTGGAACAACCTAAAGATGTTAGGCCTAGTGCTCCTATCATTAAAGAGTAGGAATCTGATAGTGATGATGATTATGTGATTAGACCTTCATTTGAACAGAATAAACCTAGTTATGCTAAAATTAATTTTGTTAAATCAGATGAAAATACTAGGAAATCTGTTATTGAACTTAATAAGGAAAACACACATAGGCAAGTAGAGTATCCTAGGAAAAGTCAAAGTCCTAGGGATAATAGAATAAACTAGAATGGAATGATGACTTAGAAAATAGGGAATGGTTTTGAGTTTATAAAGAAAGCTTGTTTTGTTTGTGAAAGTTATAATCATTTAATCAAAGAATGTGATTTTCATGACAAGAAAATGGTAGAAAAACCAGTGTTGAATAATAAGGGAAAGGTTCCTGGTCAAAGGGAAATTAGACCAGTATGGAATAATGCTTAGAGGGTGAACCACAAAAATAAATTTACTCACCCACATTTTAAAAGGAATTTTGTTCCAATAAAGCTAAGCAAAGCTCTCCAAGAGCAGCAGCATCAATTATTACTGCCAGGCCTGTTAATATTGCTGCTCCTAAACCAAAAGTGAATGATGCATTACCCACAACATATTCTTATTTTAAAGCACATTCACCAGTAAAAAGGACTTTTAACCAAAAATCAGCAGCCAAAACCAATAAGTTTAATGAAAAAGTTAATACTGCTAGGGTTAACAATGTAACTACTGCTGGGCCAAAAGCAGTAGTTAGTGCTGCTAAAGGAAAAGGGGGAAATGTTGTTATGTCCTTAGCATGCTGGATTTGGAGACCAACAGGAAATGATATTGACCATACCTCCAAAGACAATGGATCATACATGCTTAAAACATTTGACTATGTTGATCTATAAGGCAGACTCAAGTCAGTAATGGCTTGGGTCCCCAAGAGAAACTAATTCTCTCATTTTGAGTGCAGGGTAATCCATAATATACTTTACAGGATCAAGGGATTTTTAACTGTAGATGCTCTAGTCATATGACTGAACAATTCCTTTCTTACAGATAAAAGAATTGATAGTGAGGATTTATTGCATTTTGGAGTGAAGTCCCTAAAGGAGAACCAAAGCAAATAATCAATGCATGACAAGCAGGAAAGAAGACAATTTCTGGTCCACAATATGTACTGCTACCATTTTTGACTTCTGACTCTCAAGGTCCAAAGATGTATCAAAAGAGAAAAGGTTTCTGATGATGAGGAAAGAGAAATGAAGCTTAATGAATCCAACAAAGAAGGTTAAGAGAAGATGTGAGAGATCAAGAAGAGGCTCTTTAGAAAAAAAATTAGTCAATAAATTGAAAGATTTGGCCTGGTTCAAGGGAGGCTACTCTACTGACAGCGACTAACAGAGTTTAATACTATTAGTTTATTAATCATTTAATTTGTTAGTTACTTTCTTTGTACTAACTATGGATCCAGGAAGAGAAAGAGCCCAAAGTGAATTAGTATTGAACGTGTGTGTTTTAGACAAGTACAAGGATAACCAATGGAATAGTCACCTGCAGTAAGTTTCACTCCTGTTAATGTTGTTGGATCCTCTTATGAAAATCTTGGTGGATCAATCCCTGTTAATGCTGCTACTTTTCCAAATGATGACTTTCCTACTAATCCCCTCTTGCCTGATTTAGAGGATACTGCTGATCTTTAGGTTACTGGTATCTTTAGTGGTGCATATAATGATAAAGATGTGGATGCAGAGGCTAATCTCAACAACTTAGAAACAACCATGAGTGTCAGTCCTATTCCCACAACCAGAATTCACAAAAGGAACATCCTAAAGAAACATATCAATGGTAGACATAAGTTCAGCAACCAAACAGGAGGAAAGAGCAAAATGTTCTAAAGCACATGCTATGCGTCAGTTACAATTAACAAGCAGAGGAAACAAATTACAAAAGATTATCAAAACTGCCTTATTGCCTGTTTTCTCTCATCAAATTGAACCCCAAAAAGGTGAACCATAGCTTTGACAAATCCAAGATGGATAGAAGCAATGCAAGAGGAGCTTCTGTAATTTAAACTTCAAAAGGTTTGGACTCTAGTGGATCTTCCTAAAGGCAAGAGGGCTATTGGAACTAAGTGGGTGTATAGAAACAAGAAAGATGAGAGAGGAATAGAAGTAAGAAACAAGGCAAGACTGGTTGCATAAGATAACAACCGCAAGAAGATATTAATTGATTATGAAAAGGTTTTTGCTCCTGGTTGCTTAGAAAAGAAAGCAATCAGTTATTTTTGGCCTTGCATCATATATGGGGTTTATTGTGTACCAAATGGATGTGAAGTGTGCCTTTTATACGGTACTATGAAAGAGGAAGTGAATGTTGGCCAAATCCTAGATTGAGATCCACAATCTTCCTGATGAAATTTATAAAGATATAAAAAGCCTTATATGGTCAACATCAAGCACCTAGAGCCTGGTAGAGACTTGTCTACCTACTATTAAAAAATAGATTTTAAAAGAGGCTTATAGAATAAGACTCTTTTTCATCAAGAAGAGCAAAGGTGATATCCTTTTGTAGAGGTGATATCCTGTTAGTACAGGTGTATGTTGATGATATCATCTTTGAGTCTACAAAGAAGTCTTTATGTGTTGAGTTTGAGCAGATGATGCACAAGAAATTCCAGATAAGTTCTATGGGGGAGCTCACTTTCTTCTTAGGGTTGCAGGTCATGCAAAGAGATAATGGTATCTTCATCAGCCAAGACAAGTATGTGGCTAATATATTAAAGAAATTTGATTTCTCCTTAGTTAAGATAACAAGCACTCTAATAGAGACTAATAAGGCATTGCTTAAGGATGAAGAAGATAAGGATGTAGATGTTCACTTATACAGATCAATGACTAGATCATTGATGTACTTAACAGCTTCTAGGCTTGACATAATGTTTGCTGTTTGTGCTTGTGCAAGGTTCCAAGTTACTCCTAAAGTCTCACATCTTCATGTTATGAAGAGGATCTTTAGATACCTGAAAGGTCAACCTAAATTGGGCCTTTGGTATCCTAGGAATTCACCATTTGACTTGGAAGCTTTTTAAGATAGTGATTATGCTAGAGCTAGCCTTGATAGGAAATCCACAACAAGAGTTTGTCAATTTCTTAGCAAATGGTTGATTTCATGGCAATGTCAAAAGCAGACTATAGTTGCCAACTCTACCACTGAAGCAGAGTATGTTGCTGTTGCTAATTGTTATGGACAGGTGTTATGGATCCAAAATCAAATACTTGATTATGGGTTTACTTTCAGGAACACCAAGATTTACATTGATAATGAAAGCACCATTTGTATTGTGAAGAATCTAGTGTTTCACTCTAAAACCAAGCACATAGAGATAAGGCGCCATTTCATTAGAGATTCTTATAAGAAGAAGTTGATTCAGGTGATCAAGATTCACACATACCAAAGTGTTGCAGATCTTCTTACAAAGGCTTTTGATGTTAGTAGATTTAACTTTTTGGTTGCTAGCATTAGATTACTTAATCTCTGAAGATGTGTTTGTTAGAGTTATGATTGATGAGGTTTGAAGATGATATTAGTGATAAATTTGGAGTTAAAACTGATAGTTGTAAAGTTAATGCTGCTAGGCAGGATTTAATGCTGCTACGCAGGATTTGGTGCTACTAGGCAAAAGTTAGTGTTTCTAAGCCAAAGTTAGTACTGCTGTGTTACCGTTGAAGTTCGTTAGAGTTATAATTGTTGAGGGAATTTTGGGTCTATAAACGGATAACTTTGCTTATAGGTTTCCTTTTTACGTATTTAAGCGCATACGATCACCCAATATTCATTAATACTCTTTCAATTTCAAACCCAAATTTAATTTATCACTGACTCCAACAATTAATCCTCAATTAATCATCTATGGCGGATTTGAAGTTTGTTGATCAACACAATATGGTTGCTTATTTAGAAAGAATAGAGGAGAATGTTGAGTTTCATAAGATAGTGGACTTTCTTACTAATAGCTCTGTTCATTATGCCCTAACTGTAAGTCCTACTATCTATGCTTCCTATATTGAACAGTTTTGGAATACCACAAATTCTCAAACAGTCAATGATGTGAAGCAAATTCATGCCACAATTGATGGCAAGACAATAGTAATATCAGAATCATCAGTGAGGAGTGATCTTCACTTTAATGATGAGGATGGTATTACTTGTCTAACAAATACTACTATTTTTGAAAACCTTGCATTGATGGGGTATGAGAGTGATTCTGAAAAACTTACTTTTCAAAAAGCTCTCTTCTCTCCTCAATGGAAGTACCTCATACATACCATCTTACACTGCCTAAGTTCAAAATCTACTTCTTGGAATGAATTTTCCACTAATATAGCATCTGCAGTAATCTGTTTAGCTACTGGTCAAAAGTTTAACTTTTCTAAACTAATTTTTGATGGTATGTTGAGGAACTTGGATACCAATACAAAGAAATTTTAAATGTATCCAAGGTTTTTACAACTCTTTTTGAATAATCAGATTTCTCTTACAGAACCTTTTAATGATACTTATGAAATACCTAAACATACTAAAAAGGTTTTCACTAATATGAAAAGAAAGGGAAAAGATTTTTCAGGAAGAGTTACTCCATTGTTTGCATCAATGTTAGCACCACTAGTAGTTGGGGGTGAAGGTTCAGGACAACCCTCTGAACCCCAACCACCATCTTCAACTACTAAACCCATAATTAAAGAACACATCCCTGTTACTGAATTATCATCACCCCAAAATACTCAATCACCTAGGAAAGCCTTACAAAAGGATACTCAGTTACCTCAGACTAGTGTGCCTATACCATATGTTGCAGATGAGGTTGTCTTTAAGGAGAGGGAAAACAAAGTGGTGAGGGCTACCACTATTGCTGCTAGCTTAGATGCAGCACAGGCCGGTAACATAACTAAGACCCAATCCACGGCAATGTCTAATGATCCTCTTTCTCAAGAAATTGGTTCAGGTGATAGACCCAGGTGCCAAGAAGCCATGGGGGTGCCATTGCTTAGACTATGTCTAAGAGGGCATCTAAACATTCCTATGATTCACCTCTCCCAGGAGTTGACACACCCGGAAGTGATGAGGAAAGGAATGAACAACATGATTTGACAGATTTTGTACCACCAACACCCCATGATTCACCTCTCTCAGGAGGTCACACACCTGGAAGTGATGAGGGTAGACCTAACATAAATGAATTGATAGCCATTTGTAGAAAATTGTCAAACAGGGTTCTTGCCTTGGAACAATCAAAGACTACTCAAGACTTGGTGATCAATAAGCTGCAAAAGAAAGTTAAAAGATTGGAAAAGGCACTAAGGGCAAGAACTCCAGGGATGAAGCTCTTCAAGATTGGTACCTCTAGGAGAAAAGGTTTGGATAAGGAGAATGTATCCAAACAGGGGAGGAAATGTGACAAGACAAAGCCAGTGTTTAAAGATAGTGACTTTGATATGCTTGATGATGCAATGGAGAATGTTGAAGGTGGTAGTACTGCTAAACAAATTACTACTGCTAGGGATACACTTAATACTGCTAGTATCAATGTTAGTACTGCTGAACCTTCAAATGGTAGTGCTGCTGGTCCTTCTACAAGTACTACTAGGGATATTTTTGAAGATGAGATGAAAACTATTGCTGATACACCTGTGGCTATTAGGAGTGCAAGACCAAGGACAACCTCAGTAGTGATTCACAATGTTGAAGAAGAACCAAGGAGAGCAACATAAGTACCAATAGTACAAAGCCAAGACAAAGGTAAAGGCAAGATGGTGGAGCCTGAACCTACTCCAAAGAACCCTAGAAAAGCTCGGATTCAGATGGATGAAGAGCTAGCTCAAAGGTTGTTTGAAGAAGAACAAGCACAGTTTGAGAGAGACCAAAGGATTTCCAGGGAAAGAGTTGTAGAACAAGAGTCCAAGGATGCTGCATTGATTGAACAAATGGAGGATGTTCAAGCAAGGATGGATGCTGATGAGTTGCTAGCTGCAAGACTTCAAGAACAAGAAAGAGAAAAATTTTAAGTTGATGAACAGGCTAGATTCTTGGTGGAAACCATTGAAGTAAGGAAGAAGTTCTTTGTAGCCCAGAGAGCAGCAGAGATTAGAAATAGACCACCAACCAGAACTCAGCTCAGAAACTAGATGATTACTTATCTGAAACACATGGGCAAGTACACTCATAATCAGCTAAAGAGCAAGAGTTTTGAAGAAATTCAGAAGTTATACAAGAAAGAACAGCAATAGATTAATGATTTTATTCCTATGAGTGATGACAGTGGAAAGAAAGATGATAGCAGTAGCAAGCAAGCAGAAAGTAGTAAGAAGAGACCAATAGCAAAACATGATGAAGAGAGTGTTAAGAAACAAAAACTACAAGATGATGCTGAAAAGGAGGAGCTTAAAGCTTGTTTGGATATAGTTCAAGGGGATGACATTGCTATTGATGTTGAATCCTTGGCTACTAAATATCCAATAGTTGATTAGAAGACATACATTTTAACTGAAAACATGATGTAATATTAAATCATCAAAGCAGATGGAAGTTCTAAGAATTACAAAATATTCAGTGAAATGCTTGATGACTTTGACAGACAAGATGTGATGGATCTACATAGACTGGTAAAAGAAAGGTATGATACAACAAGTCCAGAAGGATATGACTTGTTGCTTTAGAGAGATCTGAAGACATTACTTGAGCCTTGTGAGGAAGATGAAGTCTGAAGGAATCAACAAGGCTACAACTTGATAAGCTGGAGATTATTTGACTCATTTAGAGTTCATGTATTATTGATGGATAATGGAATTGCTATTCACATGATGATAGAAAAGAAATACCCTCTTACTTAAGAAATGCTTTCAAGGATGTTAAATAGAAGACTAGAAGTTAATCATTAAAGTGAAATGGCATTTGAGCTTCTCAAATTTACAAGATCACAACTTAAGAAGTAGTAGAGTGTTTAGATACATCCTCCTAGTAATCAAGATGCTAATAATGAAGAAACTTGATGATTAACAAGATGAATATTAAGTTTAGGGAAGGAATGTTAGGAACTAGAGGCTTCTACAACTTAATACTGCTGGTTCAAGTTTGTGCTGCTGCTGAAGATTAGAGAAAACTATCTAAGACTTTAGTGCTACTAGTGTAATAGTTAGTGCTGCCAGTACAAAGTTAGTACTATTAGTTTATTAGTACTGCTAGTTATATAGTTAGTACTGTTAGTTATAATAGTTAGTACTGCTAAAGTGATATGCATGAGATATATTAGGAATAGATATGCATGATCATGTAACGCGTTTTGTAAGCCCATTAGGGTTTCCTTGGGTAGTTTAAAAGGGAACCCTATGGCTATTGATCTGATATCAGTTTTATATTGTTTTCATCTATTAGTATTCATAGTTTATATCAGCAATCATAGTTAGCTATTACATAGCTATTTTGTTAACTCAAAAATAGTGTTCAATTATATTGAAAGTTTAGGTAAAGATCTTGTTTTACTGTTCATTGTTCTTTCTTACGTATTGAACACTAGATTCCGAATACCACTCTGTAACACCCCTATTTTTACAATATAGCAGCGAAAGCTAATCTGGGGTATTACTTCATGAATCACAGACACAATCATAGAAAATGACTCAAAATTGACGTTTTTAAAAGATACGTTATCATTCATTTAAAATTAGAGTTTTACAAAGGCAGGTCCCAAAATCTAGAAACATAAAATGTGAATGATAACAAGTTTTAGCCTTCTTCAAGTCCAAGCCATAAGTTGCTCAATTACCTGAGATAAATATGCTAAAAAGGATCAACACAATGGTTGAGTGAAATTCATAGGTTTATGGTAAATAGTTTGAATACAAATTATAGTGTAACATTTGCACGAGCACAATTATTATGGAAAAGAGTATTATTATGGAAAATAGTTGAATGAAAGTCATCATAATGATAATAATTGCAACGAATACAATTATCATGGAAAAATGGTAACATTATTATTGCACCTAAGCTCATGACACCAATACGTTAACAGGGAAAATCACCGTAGTGACATTGGTTGAGGAACAAATGTCCCCGTGGAAAAGGTAACTTGCCAAGGTTACCCATTAGGTCAAATATAGTGCGTTTGGCTACCCTATGAATGGGTATACAAACGGGAGTCGTCACCCCCAATAGATCTATTCACAATATTCGCGCTCACTCGTAAGCAATTAATGGTTCATGATATGGAAATAATGGCACTGGAAGCTACTTAGGCAATAATATATCTGGATAGCATACAGTTGGAAAAACACTTGCATTTATGGTAAAATAATCATGTTGTTCAAAATTCATAGTTTAAGCATGTATCCCCCTCGCGGGTTTATAAAGCATGTAAATAAGTAAAAGCGAGGTTATGAACTTCACCTGATAGGTAGTTGTAATAAATATTCCAAAATGAAAGCTGACGACCTTATCACAATCTTAACAGGGAAGGTTGATATAGCAAAATGATAGTAAACAGCCACGTCACGCAACCTGAGTAAATATGTCAAGTCTTAGGAAGATTGTACTCTAGAACTTTGGTTCTAAGAGTTTAATATTGTTATGAGTTTGATTGGAGATTTTGGAATTATTGTATCACCGTTCGGGCCATCATAATTCAGAGGTCATTCAGTAAACGTTTGAGGAGCTAGGGCACTTTAAATCGTAAACCCAACAACTCAGTCAGAACGTAATACCAAGATGAAACCCCTTAATATGAAGCTCCCTAGTATTATGATACGATATAGATTCGGGATAGGATTTTTAAAAACACATCGATGATAAATTTTATAATAGTTATAACATAATTGGTTTTAAGCGTTTTGCTCAATAACTGGAAATGATAAGCACGTCAAGCGTTAATTAAAGTTATGTCTTATAAGGTTTTGAACACATTTCTACACTTTTTCAAAATGTTACATTTTAGACCCTTAAGAATGAAAAATGGCAAAATATACCCTTGGAGTTTTCACTTTTACAAGTTTGGTCCTTCTAGTTTAAAAGATGTACAAAGTAAACCTTGTACTTTGGAAAGTGACATAATAGACCCCTTTAGTTATAACTTTGATAAAATGACATGTTCAGCCCTTTTAGTTATAAGTTTCAGAAAGTTACGATATATACCCCTTGCATGGAATACTTTTGCAAAACAAGTCTAAAACGCCATGCAAGCTTATTTTAAGACTTCAAATGATATTTTCAGGTTATAGCTTATTAATATAAGCTAAAATATGAAGATTTAACGTAACGAAAGTTTAAAATAACGATTCGTTAAGCTAGAAATCAAAACGGGTCGTTTTAGGGTTAAATAACGAAAACGCGTAGGTTTTTAATTCAAATTCCTTCAAGACTTGATAAAGTGGTTATAATAACATTAGTTTAACTTAATAGAATAGATTATAACAACATTTAACCATTATAATGATTTGATTTAAGAAAAACACAAAATTAGGGTTTCGGGTGCACGGTTTGGATCAAAAAGAGAAAACGCATGGTTTTTGAGTTTTAAAACTTTAACAAGAGTATATTTAGGATCATATGAACATTATAAGAGTGTAGGAGCAGGTATGAAGATCATAGAACCTGGGTTTGAGCTTTGAAGATCAACAATGGAGGAAAACAGGTCGAAATGGGTAGAAACGCTTCGTACGCCTAGGTTTTTCTTCTTTGGGGCTTCAAGGCTTCAATCCTTCTCTTGATTATTATTCTTGGGACTTATTAGGAGCTTCTTGAACAGAGATATGTTGCTAGTATGGGTTATAGAAGAAGATGTGGGGGATGAGTTAGAATGAAGGATGTTTGTCCCTATTTATAGTCGAAATTCACCTTGGAGCCAAAGAAACTTAATGCCCAAGTTTAGGACAGGTGGGGGGTGATGTGGAGGACGGTTTGAGTTTTTATGCTTAGATTTCGTGTACATTTGACTTGTAATGATAGATTAAGGTTTATAAGACTTGTTCTAAGAGTTACTAACAAGAATTGATAGGTGGTTCGGGTTTAAAATGGGTGAAAATAGGTAAACGGGTCATGGTTTGAAATTAGGGTTCGTTTAGGGTTTTCTAGGTTTAATTCTTGTACATTGTTGTAAAAATGGTGAAATGATGATGGAATGTGGTTTGTAAAGTTGTAAATTATGTATTTACAACTTATTTGAGTAATGGTTTGGGTTTACAATGGATAAAAACCAAGAAACGGGTCATGGTTTAGTATTTAGCTCGGGTTAGGGTTTCTAGGTTTCATTTCATGAAATCTTATGAAATGAGAATGAATATAGAATGTAAATGAAGTGCATGACTTGCTTGTAACTTGTACTTGATGGATTGTACAAGTTTCCTTAGGAAAACGGAGGTAAAACGGCTATTTTGAATATCGTGCATTAATGACTTGTACATTATGCTTTAAAGGACTTGTACCTTATTTTGGAGGGAAAGTATATTCAAATGAGATGTTATATTACTTGTACATGAGCTTTGATCACTTGTACATTCATCTTAAATGTTTACATTACCCAAAATTAGGGTTTAGGCATAAATGTTAACGGTTTAAGCTCATTTGGTATTATCGTCGTGAAAACTTTGTTAAATGAATAACGTATATGATAAAATGGATATTAGATTGTTGACTTGACATATTAGGACATTTACTTGATGTAAACATAGATAGAATAGGCATAGGTCGTTGCGTGAACTCGTTTACTTTAAAAATGTAAATTATGTTACGTTATGAAATGAAATGAAACGAAATTTTATTCCCGTGAAAAAAGTAGTACTTAATATAATAAGTAGATATTACATTGATGAAATACTGTAAAATTACGGGTTGTTTTAGTCTCCACCCCTTAAAGAAATCTCGTCCTGAGATTTAGATGAATGTTAAAGTGAGATTAGGTAATAGATAGGAATACTTAGCACGGACTTGATTTTCATGTTAGGCTAATCAAGGTTACAAGTTCATGTGTGTGATGCATTTATAATTATGTTGCGCACCATACCTATAATTGCATCCTTTCACACGTCTACTTACTTCCAAGAGTACACCTCTCTAATAACTTGGTAGAAAAATAATATAAGTTATAATAGTTATGTAGTATTTGGTAAGCAAATTTCTTACATACACTGCTTGGGGAAATGGAGTGGCATGGAGGATATTGATGGCAAAAGAAAAGTAGTTATAGTTAAGGTTTTACCCTTGTTCTCTATAACCGTGAGCTCTGATACCACTTTGTAACACCCCTATTTTTACAATATAGCAGCGAAAGCTAATCTGGGGTATTACTTCATGAATCACAGACACAATCATAGAAAATGACTCAAAAGAGACGTTTTTAAAAGATACGTTATTATACATTTAAAATCAGAGTTTTACAGAGGCAGGTCCCAAAATCTAGAAACATAAAATGTGAATGATAACAAGTTTTAGCCATCTTCAAGTCCATGCCACTCCATGCCATAAGTTGCTCAATTACCTGAGATAAACATGCTAAAAAGGATCAACACAATGGTTAAGTGAAATTCATAGGTTTATGGTAAATAGTTTGAATACAAATTATAGTGTAACATTTTCACGAGCACAATTATTATGAAAAACAATATTATTATGGAAAACAGTTGAATGCAAGTCATCATAATGGTAATAATTGCAATGAATACAATTATCATGGGAAAATGGTAACATTATTATTGCACCTAATCTCATGACACCAATACATTAACAGGGAAAATCACCGTAGTGACATTGATTGAGGAACAAATGTCCTCGTGGAAAAGGTAACTTGCCAAGGTTACCTATTAGGTCAAATATAGTGCGTTTGGCTACCCTATGAATGGGTATACAAACGGGAGTTGTCACCCCTAATAGATCTATTCACAATATTCGCGCTCACTCGTAAGCAATTAATGGTTCATGATATGGAAATAATGGCACTGGAAGCTACTTAGGCAATAATATATCTGGATAGCATATAGTTGGAAAAACACTTGCATTTATGGTAAAACAATCATGTTATTCAAAATTCATAGTTTAAGCATGTATCCCCCTCGCAGGTTAATGAAAACATTAAGGAGATTGAAAAGCGAGGCTATGAACTCACCTTAACATAATTGGGAAATCTGATTGATGGCAAAAGTATATCAAGTGAAAGACATCCGTATGGTCGTACGATGTTATCTACTCGGGCGGGAAAGTTCAGAATATCGATTGAAAGAAAGCAGCTTCGTAGTCTTAGGAAGATTGTACTCTAGAACTTTGGTTTTAATAGTTTAATATTGTTATGAGTTTGATTGGAGATTTTAGAATATTGTATCACCGTTCGGGCCATCATAATTAAGAGGTCATTCAGTAAACGTTTGAGGAGCTAGGGCACTTTAAATCGTAAACCCAACAACTCAGTCAGAACGTAATACCAAGATGAAACCCCTTAATATGAAGCTCCCTAGTATTGTGGTACGATATAGATTCGGGATAGGATTTTTAAAAGCACATCGATGATGAATTATATAATAGTTATAACATAATCGGTTTTAAGCGTTTTGCTCAATAACTGGAAATGATAAGCACGTCAAGCGTTAATTAAAGTTATGTCTTATAAGGTTTTGAACATATTTTTATACTTTTTCAAAATGTTACATTTTAGACCCTTAAGAATGAAAAATGGCAAAATATACCCTTGGAGTTTTCACTTTTACAAGTTTGGTCCTTCTAGTTTAAAAGATGTACAAAGTAAACCTTGTATTTTGGAAAGTGACATAATAGACCCCTATAGTTATAACTTTGATAAAATGACATTTTCAGCCCTTTTAGTTATAAGTTTCAGAAAGTTACGATATATACCCCTTGCATGAAAAACGTATCGTTCTTAGTCCAAAATCCATAATAATGATATTTTTCAATATGAAAAGTAATTTTCAGGTTATAGCTTATTAATATAAGCTAAAATATGAAGGTTTAACGTAACGAAAGTTTAAAATAACGATTCGTTAAGCTAGAAATCAAAACGGGTCATTTTAGGGTTAAATAACGAAAACGCGTAGGTTTTTAATTCAAATTCCTTCAAGACTTGATAAAGTGGTTATAATAACATTAGTTTAACTTAATAGAATAGATTAGAACAACATTTAACCATTATAACGTTTTGAATTAAGAAAAACACAAAATTAGGATTTCGGGTGCACAGTTTGGATCAAAAAGAGAAAACACGTGGTTTTTGAGTTTTAAACCTTTAACAAGAGTATATTTAGGATCATATGAACATTATAAGAGTGTAGGAGCAGGTATGAAGATCATAGAACCTGGGTTTGAGCTTTAAAGATTAACAATGGAGGCAAAACGAGTCGAAATGGGTAGAAACGCTTTGTACGCCTAGGTTTTTCTTCTTCGAGGCTTCAAGGCTTCAATCCTTCTCTTGATTATTATTCTTGGGACTTATTAGGATCTTTTTGAGTAGAGATATGGGTTATAGAAGAAGATGTGGGGATGAGTTAGAATGAAGGGTGTTTGTCCCTATTTATAGTCGAAATTCACCTTGGAGCCCAAGAAACTTAATGCCTAAGTTTAGGACAGGTAGGGGTGATGTGGAGGAGCTAAGGACTAAGTTGGAGATGCTAGGTAGTGAGTATGTAAGCTAGAAATCAAAGAGAAGGATGTGGATCATCCTTATGGTGCCGCGGCTGAAGTGGAGGAAAAGAAAGAGATGTGGCCAATTTTGTGACCAATGACTCAAAGGAGATGCTTGTAATCAGCTTAGGAAGGAAGTAGGAGCATCATTGAGGTGCTTGGATTGCATGGTTAAAGTTTAAAATGGGTCATTTGGAGGGAAACTAGGTGCGGGTTCATTTGAAGTGGGTTAGGGCACGGTTTGAGTTTTTATGCTTAGATTTCATGTACATTTGACTTGTAATGATAGATTAAGGTTTATAAGACTTGTTCTAAGAGTTACTAACAAGAATTGATAGGTGGTTCGGGTTTAAAATGGGTGAAAATAGGTAAACGAGTCATGGTTTGAAATTAGGGTTCGTTTAGGGTTTTCTAGGTTTAATTCTTGTACATTGTTGTTAATATGATGAAATGAGGATGGAATGTGATTTATAATATTGTAATTTATGTTATTACAACTTATTTGGGTAGTGGTTGAGGTTTAAAATGGATAAAAATCAAGAAACGGGTCACGGTTTACTATTTAGCTCGGGTTAGGGTTTCTAACTTGAATTTCTTGTAATTTCATGAATTGAGAATGAATATAGAATGTAAATGAAGTGCATGAGTTGCTTGTAACTTGTACTTGATAGATTGTACAAGATTAATTAGAAAAATAGAGGTAAAATGGCTATTTTGGATATCGTGCATTAATGACTTGTGCATTATACATTAAAGGACTTGTACCTTATTTTAAAAGGAAATTATATTCAAATGAGATGTTATTTTACTTGTATATATGCTTTAGTATCTTGTACATTCACTTTACATGTTAACTTCTCATGGAATTAGGGTTTAGAGGCATACGATAACGGTTTAAGCTTATTTGTTATTATCGTCGAGAAAACTACGTTAAATAGATAACGTACATGTTACAGAGGATAATATATTATTGACTTGACATATTATGATGTTTACATGATGTAAACATAGATAGAAATAGGCATAAGTCGTTTGTGAGAGCTCGTTTACTTTAGAAATGTAAATTATGTTACGTAATGAAATGAAATGAAACGAAATTTTATTCTTGTAAAAAAGTAGTACTTAATATAATAAGTAGATATTACATTGATGAAATACTGTAAAATTACGGGTTGTTATAGTTTGTGATATTATTAATCTTAGTTTCTACAATAGTTATTTTGGATCTATCCAACACAACTAAGCTTCAACAAGCTAAGTAAGATCTGTTCAAAAAGGATCAACAACAAGCAAATCCCAAGTGTAGGGGTATTTGATATGGTGTTATTTTATATACTATTTTGGGGTCATTTAACCCCATAAATCATGCAAATATGCTCAGATTATGTGCTTAATCGTTTGTTTTTAGGTTTTTAGCACTTGGATGGCATTTGGAGGAAATACACGTGACTTGGGCTCATTTGGAGAAGAAACAGACAAGATTACGGACCTACACTAAATCCATGAAGAAGTATTGTTTACAGAGTGTGGAGACGGCGTCGCAGGCATAAGGTGACGCCATCGGGATCTATCCAGTGACGGCGTCAGAGATCTAGCGATGGTGTCAGGACGTGGCCGACTTAAAGAGGATCTAGAATCATCCACGTAGCGACGACATCAGGACTTCAACGCGACGCCGTCGCAGCGATATCTCTATATTTACAAAACCGATTTTAGGGTTTTAAGTATGTAACTTTGTATAACTTTAAGGAGACGAACCCTAGTCTTTGTAGCAGCTTTAAAGGTCGTTTTTAGGGCCTCAAAACCCTATTGTAACTACCTTCTATCCATGTTTTAATCAAGTAAGAGTGTTATTCATTAATCATTCAATATGTCTATGTGTTGTGTGATTAATCTATGTTCTTGCTTTATCCTTAACATGCTAGGCTAAACCCTCCTTTGTATTTGCTTATGATTGCATGAAAGTCGGATTGTAGATCCTATTACTGTTGCTTCTTGTTGATGAATGTGCGCGTTAGGCTTTAGAAAACCAGCTTTTGTCTGTATCGCTGTAGACACGTCTAGGGAAACGCGAGTGCGTAGAAAGGATACCATCGGGTAACAGTCTTCATACTACCTTACCCCCTTATATGGTTGATCCCTCTTAAGATATTTCACACGCATTTAATATACTCTTAGGGGCCTTGTAATAGTCTTCATACTACCTTACTTGTGCGTTGCTTTAACAGAATATTAAATAGACGGCGGGTTCGTGTAATCCGTTCATGACCTAGGAAATACTTACACAAATCATCACAAGTGTGACAAGGCAACAGGATTAGGAGAAGCAATCTGATAAGTAATGCATGATTAAGTAAATACATTTAATTATCATAAAGTTATCACCAGTAGATTAGATATTAGTTTAGTTCATAGTTAAACAAACCAACCTCTCAAACTATAGATTTACCTCCTTTCTATAAAATATAAAAACATAAAAATAATCTTTTCTCAACCCCTAGAATTCTGTTAGACTGTAATCAAGCCTTCCCAACCTATTCCCCTAGAGAACGATAGCAACCTCCAAGTCTTGCCTATACTACTACTATAACGGTTAGGTGCTCTGCCTAGGGAGTTGTAAAACTTTTTGTTGAAGTCCTATGACGACCGCATCAATATCCTTTAACCAAATACTCTCAAAAACTCACAAATGTGATTCTTATTCGCAAGAAACCAACTTACAAGAACACTCACTTTCTTTTCAACTCACAAGTACACCCCGTGCACTAAACCAAAATTGATTCAAGCCTTTTAACCCGTATGTCGATCATACACAAAATTCACAAGATACACTCTTTAACCTGTATGTCGATCATACAAAAAAATTCACAAGATACACTTCTACCATACACCCAAACCTCATAACTATTCTTCACTCTTGTTAGTGATCACTGGTTCTAGTGCATCCTCAAACCACCAAGGTGAAATGAAAAACCAAGTCATCCTTTCGAGTCATCCATCTACTCATCTACACAAGAAGATTCACCATGAAACCAATCCCCACAATCTGATTGTGACTTACCACTACTATAACCCATGGAGGTTGAACCACCTTTCACAATGCACAAACCCATGTCCATCTTGAAGCCTCTCTATGGATCAACGGGTTATCGTAGTATTCGACACTCATAAGAATTTTTCCTATGTTGTCAAAAGTCAAGTGAATTTCATAATGAAATGCGTCTCATTCTTAAACTCAATCCTTACAACCCTACAACCATCCAACTAAACACCCAACAAATCTATGGATTCACAATCATCTACATTTGTCCCTATAGGATCACATGCACATCATTTTAACATACCATGCTTATCATCGTCAGTGCAAATGATATATAAATCTAAACCATCTTTGTTAACCTTTAGTCAACACCTTCCCTCTCCATTCACGCTCATCCTTCCTCGTTTTTCCATTTTATGGAATCATTTTCATTCACATCCAAAAGCGTATCGTTTTCATCTTCATCTCATTTTTAACTCTTTTAGAGTATATATTTTGGCATATCTCGCCAAGATATTAAGTGACTCTCGTCTACTTTTAAATGTCATATTTAGAGTATGTCTTCTTAACAAATCATCTTTATCGTCAACATTTAGTTCGACCTAAAGTCTTACGATAATGTTTATCCTTAAACACCTCAAACATTAAAAGCATACATAATGCTTAATAAAGAAACCTTGAGGAATCTCTCAATACAACCCTTGATAAAAGTCTATCTGAATTCAAATTATAATCTTGGTTAGATAATGATATCATAAGGAACATGTCGTTAAAAATACATTAATACTCCTTATCCAAATGGCATCTTGGAAGAAGTCATTCACATAATAATGATGTGTCAATCAATAAACGAATTTTGTTCTCGTTTATTAAAGTTAGTATGATACCGAAGGATGTTGGTCGATTCTTTGTCCATAAGCATGTGTCTTGGTTCTTAAGTATGTGTCAGTCAAATCTTATCATTGGTTCCTAAATATTGTTATGTCTTAAGCATACAGCATGATTCTTTTTATTTTGGATTTAGGTTGTTCGTATTAAAACAATGATTGCATGTGTCTAAGTTTCAAATTTCATTGAAAGCGTCATACTTTAAAATACTTATACCTAAGGCGTGCATGTCTTGTTCCCCGCTAGTGTCTTGCTATATATATATAGCTATCATCATTATTATATATGTGCACTTGTCTACTAACTTTGTCTTGTAGCACACTTTCGTAGCTCGATTCCTTGGTACCCCAAACAAGGGGGAGCATACACCGAGGGGGAGCATTTAAAAATGTCAAAGTCATCACACTTGCAACCGTTAACGCATCTACACACTTCTTGCTATATGTTAAGCTCGTGTAACAAATTTGATCCATAGATCCACTTGAGTTAATAAACAAGGGATGTAATAATCACGGGGATGCAATGAGCTAGGGGAGCTCAGAAGTATTTAGGTATATAGCATGAAGTTAGCAAGACTTTACTGGGGATGATGCAAGCTCGCCTTTTTACCAAGAAAGGAGTTGTAGCAATTAGGGGAATGTGATGTAGTAAAAGTCTCGCCTATTGGTGTAAAAGGATTGGAGTCTCCATCTTTTTGTTTCGTCAAAAGGGGGAGAAGAAGTGTAAATGAGTAACTTATACATTTTACTACTAGTTACAGTTTAAATATTTTGGCATCATAAAAAGGGAGAGATTGTTAGTGCAAATATTACAATATTTAATCTATACATTCTCTTTGTGTTTTGGTGATGACAAACATGTAACTTGTAATACATAACGTAAAGTGCACAAGTTACTCGTAATCATAAATCTTCAATGCATTCATACATCAACATCTCTTGACGTCTCAAGTTTGCTTCAACACAGATAAAAGTTTGCACCCGATGTAAATCACTAAAGGTATGAACAAAAAAACTTTATTCGATCAAAGTAAAATCTTTTTGTCCTAAACTTTATATTTTTACAAATGTAACTAAACCTTTTTACAAAAATAAATTAGACAAAATATTTTTGTAATTAAAAGAAATGTTTTATTCGAATACATATTTGAAATTAGATTCCCCCTCCTTAAATTTTTTTTAGAAAAACCTTCCCTAGAAAACATTTCCCCAAAAAAAGACAAAATCAGGAGCATCTAATGAGGGGCGACCCCCTTATTGATCAGGGGTCCTCTTAAGGAAGATAAGGGAGTCGGCTGACTATTTTCATCCCAGACTTTGTCTATAAATAGTGCACTGTTCCTACATATGTCCACCCTTTTTCACACAGTTTTCTCTGTTTTAGAACAGATTACATATCTTTTAGTCTTTGATCATGTAACTTGTTTAAACATTTGTTTACAAGTGATCCAATCTTTCCTTTTTAAGTCCAAGAGAAGAATACTAGTAATGGTAAAGATACGATGTGTTATAGATTAGTTTGTGTATACGTTACATTGTTATGATCTCGCTGTAATTTGTACATCAACCACATAACCTCCAATCTTGTGTAGCAGTTCATCGGGTAGATCGGGTTAGTATTTTAGATGTGTAAATATGTGTGGGAGCGATTAGTATTTTAGTACTCAAAATACATTAGTGAGTGGTAAATTTGTTCTAGCTAAGATTAGAACTCGATATTTAGCTTCGTATCAGAAAAGAATGTAAGCGACGCAGTTGATGTGTTTAGGTCTTAAAACACAATGTTTGTTATGTTGGGCCATAAAACATAACGGGTTTGATTGCACTCGAAGAAGAACTCGACATCTAGCTTAGAGTCAGAAAATTATGTAAGCAACATTATAAGGTTTTCTCCGCCAAGAAGGGAGCTTGTTGACTAGTGAAGTAACTCTCGAGTTGGGTACTCAGGGAGTGGAGTAGGGCGAAGAGGAGCTTCATGACCGAACCACTATAAATCGTCGTGTCTAGTTTGTGCTTTCTTTTACCTTTAGCTTTACATATGTATTTATATTTATTGTCTTACATTTATATTTGCAATATATGTATGCTTGTGTGAAGTGTTGCTTATATTGTGTTGATTATGTTTGTGTTATGGCTTGGAGTTCATATTAAGTTTATGTTCATATGAGTGTCACATGCTCTAGTATATATAGTTGTTGTAGAACCACTATTGACACTTTCTATATAGTGTCTAACTTGATCGGTGATTTGATACAAACGATTTAAGTTTTTAAACCAAAATGTATTCACCTCCTCTACGTATTTCACACCAACTAATGAATTCATAACAAACATAAACCAAGCCAGTAACACAAAGACTGTCATTGTTGAGTTCCAAAAGAAAGTATTTTTTTGACTTTTCATAATTCTTCCATGAGTTGTTGCATTTGACCTTCCATATTAGCAAATTCAACTTGAAGGACTACAAGTTCTTCTTGCCTTCTTACTTCATTTTCTAGTTCTTTTCTTTGAGAGGGATTAAGAAGTAGATGCATCTCATACAAATGAGTTATGTACCGTTCATTGTCTAACTTTAGTGTTTGATTCTTGTTTTCTGAAAATAAGAGAATTTGTAATTAGCTACTAAAATAAGATCTAAAAAAATGAAACAACTTACATATTTTTTACAACAAACACCAAATCGTCTAGTAGGGTTTGAACGGGTCCAAGAGGTGTGTGTCCTCAATAAAAGCGGACATTTACACTCTGTTGGAAGGATGGAAGAAGATGAAGACATTCTTGAAATGGTTTTCTAATTTTGACTTTGTTTTTGTTTTTGTTTAGTCAAAAATATGTTTAGACTTTATGACCATTAGTAATAGATTTAAGTGGGTTTTTAGTAGTTTTTGTAACTTACACTGTTGGTCCCTTAGTACGTTTAATTGGTTTTCCATTTCCCGCCAAATACACAATAATCTTCTACACATTACTTACACGCTTGGTCCTTGAAATCATTCAATTTTGTGCTGTCACACTTTAACCGCTTTGTACATGTACCTTCCCAACGTAATAATTGCATTTTCGACCCTTCGTTTGTGTATTCGATTCATCTCCACATATTTACTTATATTTAAATCCACTTTGTATATCGTCATTCAAATCCAAAAACACACATACATACCTTAACTTCATATACCCTTTAACTATGCTAAAACCTACCTTTTGTTATAGTTGTTGGTCATGGTTTTGTTCGTCTAAAGGAACTCAAGGTTTTAGCAAATTTCACCAAGTTGCCAGATCAACTGCTTGTTTATTGTGACAGGGAGACCCAAATGGAAGCTCAATTAGCCAATGATCTTTCCAATTTAATGATGTAGTTGCTTGAAAGTGTAAATAAAGGCAGTCATTTATAGAAGAGCTTGAACGTTTTAGGGGTAATTTGGTGGCGTATAAGACGAGGGAGAAACTTAAGAGTCTTCAGAAGGATGGTTGATTAAGGTGATGGAACCGAGGAAGATATTTTTACAATTGCGTCATCATGTACATAAGGAGGTTGATTTTTATCATACTCTTTGAATGGGAGATGGTCGGGTAGTGGGGTGGTTGGGTTTTAGGTAATATATTGTTAACATTTCTATCTTTTGGTTTGTTAATGAAGGTAATTACAAGTCTGGTTTGTTTATCATTGAATCATTTCATTATAATGTATGGTTAAGATGACGTACATTCTTGGTATTGTAGTTGTTTTTTGGGTAAATTACACTGTTCATCCCTGAAATGAGCCAACACATTTGAGTGTGGGGAAGTAAGAGAAACTGAAAGTATAATCAACCACCAAATACCACAAACTCAATTAGTCACTTGGACTTAATCCATTTGGATTTGATCATGAATCATCTTGAAGTGAACAAGCTAAGTGCTTTGATTCTTAAGTAAAGCATATCCCATAACAAGAAATGATACGTTTAGGCAAAGTGACGTTTTACTTGGTTTGATCAATAAGGGAGTAAAACCCGTTACGTGATTGGGAATGACATAAATCCGGATTAAGGTCAAATGAATACTTTTGTTTGATTGTATGTTGAAAGTATGTTCATACTAGGTTTAGAAAGAAGTTTTAGCCTTTGCTAGAGGCGTTTGATAAAAGAATTGAGTTGGCATTTTTTGGAAAATGGGAGCATTTTTTTGCTCCTCTCTAAGTCTAAACCTCATTTGGAGTGCTATTAAATGCTCAAATATCATGTACATACCTTTATTGAAGTTTCCACATGTGTTCGGTAAGAGGAAAGTCGACTTGGAAAAATCCAAAAAAATCCAAGCCATGAGTGGCGCGCTGGCCACGTGCTGACGCACGACCAACGCTCCATATTCACATTTCCGGTTTTTTGGATTTTGGCTATTGTTTGTTATCTTAAGTGTTACGAACGTTTATTTGACATCATTAAAACATAATGGAGATCATAGTCAATGTTGCACTAACATATGACATGTCATAAGCATAATATTTAGGCGTATATCAAGCTGTTTGCTTGAGGTTAATGTGGGTCTTCAGCCACATTCTATTTGTACTTTAAAATTTTCGATTTTAATATACTTAATCAGGGTAACCCTTTACTCATATTAGGGTTTGTAGACTGTAATTCAACAACATAGTCTCTAAGCATAAGATACTGTAAAACATGATCTCCTGTAACCTCTCTTTTAGCTTTTGCTTTAGCTCTGAAAGCTTTGCTTATAGATAACTTAACCGTTACACGTAAAAGTAAACACGTAAAGGTTCAAAGTAAATAGTTTTGAGTTTATTGACGTATAATGACCTGAAAAATACGGATTATCATAGTCTCCCTATGTTAAAAGAATTTCATCCCAAAATTCAGTTCGAGTTGCCTTCCGGAGTGGTGTTAACGAAGAGGTGCAGATACTTGCTGCGAAATTGATCTTCACGTTCCCACGTGAACTCTGGACCTCTTCTAGAGTTCCATCAAACCTTGAAAATGAGAATGTGGCTTTGCTTCAACTGCTTGACCTCTCGGTCCATAATTTCCACGGGCTCTTCCACACAGTGAAGCTTGTCGTCAACATGGATTTCATCCAACATACCTGGTGTTGAGGAAGTTTGAGTCTATAAGCAACGGTTCCGACCTTGTCTAAAATCTTGAAAGGTCTAATATACCTCGAGTTTAGCTTTCCCTATTTTCTAAAATGCATAATCCCTTTCCACAGTGAAACCTTCAAAATGACGTTGTCACCCACTTGAAATTCTAGAGGTTTACGCCTCACATCAGCGTAACTCTTCTGACGATCACGCACAACTTGAATTATGCTCTTGATTTGAATAATCTTCTTAGTAGTCTCATGAATGATTTCTAGGCCAGTGAGCTGACTATCTCTGACCTCGGCCCAGCAAACAGGTGATCGACACTTATGACCATAAAGTGCCTCAAATGGCACAGCCTTGATGCTAGTATGATAACTATTGTTGTACGAGAACTTCACTAGAGGTAATTGCTTATCCCAACCATTACCAAAATCTATCACGCAAGCGTGTAATATATCTTCAAGAGTCTGAATGGTTCTTTCGCTTTGTCCATCAGTCTGCGGATGGTATGCAGTACTCATATCTAAATGAGTACCCAAAGCCTTCTTAAGTGATTGCCAGAAACGTGAAGTAAATCTGCTATCGCGGTCAGAGATGATAGAGACCAACACTCCATGTCTTGAGACCACTTCTTTCAAGTAGAGTCTCATTAGTCTCTCCATCGAATTAGTTTCTTTCATCAGTAAAAAGTGTACAGATTTAGTGAGATGATCAACAATCACCCAAATTGTATCGTACCCACTTGATGTCTTGGGTAGCTTCGTGATAAAATCTATGGTGATCTTCTCCCACTTCCATTGGGGTATTTCCGTTTGTACCAATAAACCAGACGGTTTCTGATATTCAGCTTTCACCTTTGAACATGTTAGACACTTACTAACATAAATGGTGATTTCTGCCTTCATGTTGGGCCACCAATACAATCTCTTCAAGTCATGATACATCTTATCAGATCCTGGATGAATAGAATACTTAGACTTATGCTACTCGTGCATAATCAGATCCCTTAATCCTCCAAGACGTGGTATCCAACGTCACTTCTCAATATAGAGAGTCCCATCGGGATGAGTTTCAAACTCCTTTTTCATGTCGCGAAGATTCTCTTCCTTAACATTATTTTCCTTTATTGCCTCGGCTTGAGCGTTCAAAATCTAAATTGGAAGGTTCAAATCGATTGTCATAACTAAGGCTCGAACGCATAGTAGCTTAATCCGTTCCTTTTGGATTAAAGGATCGGCCACCAGTGCGCCTTCCTCGGGTGATAGCGAATTTTACAGTTGTAATCACTAAGCAACTCTAACCATCGACGTTGTCTCTTATTCAACTCCTACTGATCAAGGTTATGCTATAAACTTTTATGATCGGTGAACACAGTACACTTAATCCAATACAAGTAGTGCCTCCAAATCTTGAGAGCAAACACTACAACACCTAATTATAAATCATACGTTGTATAACTCTTCTCGTAGATCTTGAGTTAGTGGGATGCATAAGCTATCACCTCCTCCTTTTGCATCAATACGACACCTAAACCTTTATGCAAAGCATCGCAATACACTACAAAGTTCTTAGTCCCTTCTAGCAAAGCCAAAATTGGCGCGCTATATAATTTATGCTTCAACAATTGGATAGCCTCTTCTTCCTTGTCTCCCCATTCAAACTTCACACTCTTTTAAGTTAACTTAGTCATAAGCTTGGCGATTTTTGAGAATCCTTCAATAAATCATTGATAGTAACTGATAAGACCTAAGAATTAGCGAATCTCCATTGGAGTCTTAGGTGATGCCCAATCCTTGATGGACTTAATCTTGGCAGAATCCACGTGAGTGCCTTGGCTAGTAATCACATGCCCGAGAAATTATACTTTTGGAATCCAGAATTCACACTTAGTTAATTTTGTGTACAATTCCTCCTTCTTAAGTAATCCTATAATTAACTTAAAGTGCTCTTCATGCTCTTGCTTGCTTTTCGAGTAGATTAAGATATCATCAATGAAAACAATCACAAATTTGTCCAAATATGGCTTGCACACCCGATTCATGAGGTCTATGAATATTGTCGGCGCATTGGTCAGACCAAATGGTATAACTTGAAACTCATAATGACCATAACGAGTTCGAAATGCGGTCTTTAGAATGTCTTTTTCATGAACTCTAAGTTGGTGATTATCCGATCTCATGTCAATCTTCGCGTAGACACTCGACCCTTGCATTTGATCAAACAGATCATCAATCCTTAGAAGCGGATAACGGTTCTTCATCGTCAGCTTATTCAATTCTCTATAATCGATACACATTCAAAAGGATTCATCCTTCTTCTTGACGAGCAAAACCGGAGCTCCTTAATATGAGGAACTTGGTCTTATAAATCCTTTATCGGAAAGCTCTTGCAATTGATCAGACAACCTTTTCATCTCTGAAGGAGCTAGTCTATAAGGCGCCTATGCTACAGGTGCAGCACCAAGTACCAAGTCAATTTGAAACTCCACTTGTCGGGTTGGTGGAAGTCCAGGTGTAACAACCCGAGTTTCACGACGCGTATGACGATCGCGAATTCGACGTCATAATTATTATTTTATAAATTCGTGTGAGCGAACGTCGACATTTAAAATTTTATTTGTCGTAAATAATTATTTTCGTATTTTAATACGAATGGAAATTTAAAATATTTATTTTTAACGTTTCGCGAGTCCATGTTTGACCGCCCGTTCGTTAATCGTTTTAAGTATTGTAAAAATTTATGGCGTGTCTCATTATTATTTTTATGATCATAAAATATTATTTTACGAACCGTTTCGTCTTTGTTCCTTGACCTTGGTCAAAGCTCGCGTTTTATTTAAAAGGGTACAAGTTACCTTTTATAATTAAACTTTACACAATGTTTTACAAGAAAAAAAAATTAAAACTTTGCATGCCCATGACCATAGCCGACACCTATAGTACACATGCATACTCAAACCATTTTTCTTCCCAATGTAATCATTCACTTATACTTCCAAGGTTTAAAGGTCTTACACACTAGTACAAAAAGTCTTGTACTCCTTTTCTTTTGCTTCCTTTTGCTCGGCTGAGTACACCACCACAAACACAAGAATCATTTACAAAGTTTTAATTATTGAAAACTATTCAAATACTCACTCAAAAATGAGATAGAACAAAGTAGAAGTGATTTGCTCTTTCTTCCTCTCTTATTGGTTCGAACGAACCACAACAAACACCCTTTTTGTGTTTTAATTTTTCTTGTCACCAAATATAGTTTAGGAGGCTAAGATTTGATCATCCATGCACCAAAATGGCACATGCAATGAGGTTTGAATAAGGTTGAATTTACTTGAGCAAATAAAGTTTTTGGTTGGGTTTTTACTTGAGCAAATAAAGTTTTTGGTTGGGTTTTGGTTCGAGTGAGTGGGGTTCGAACCGGGTACAAAAGCCACAAGGGTGAGTGGGTTTTGTGATTTCGTGGGTTGATAATTGATTTGGGTTAATTTTTGGTTTGGTTCGGGTTGTGTTGAGCCGCGGCTAAGGGGACAAAAGAGGCAAGGTGAAACTTTTTATTTTCCGATATCATTGTGAGCTTTTCCTTGATTCCTATTTTTATTATTTCGATTATTTGATATGATTTTTGTAAATATGTGTATATGTGGCGAAAATGATTGAAACTCGC
>BQNB010006528.1:0-13182 GCA_026074375.1 Tanacetum coccineum | reverse complement strand
GTTTAGTATTTTGCTCGGGTTAGGGTTTCTAGGTTTCATTTCATGAAATCTTATGAAATGAGGATGATTATAGAATGTAAAATGTAGTGCATGACTTGCTTGTAACTTGTACTTGATGGATTGTACAACATTTCATAGGAAAATGGAGGTAAAATGGCTATTTTGGATGTCATGCTTAATGACTTGCACATTGTCATTTTAAAGACTTGTACCTTGACTTGGAGGGAGTTTATATTTCAAATGAGGAATTATATTACTTGTACATATGCTTTAGTAGCTTGTACATTCACTTTAGATATTAACCCTTCATGGAATTAGGGTTTAGAGGTATATGATAACGGTTTAAAGCCCGTCTTGATATAACGTTGCGAATGGTACATTATATGAGTTATGTATTTTGTAATAAGGATATGATGATATTGACTTAACATATATGAAGATAGGATTGACATAGGTAGGTTGCGTGAGCTTGTTAACTTTAGTTATGCAAGTTACATTACATATTGAGATATTGGCAATGCAAGTAATGTAATAAAGCGAAAAATTTCCCCGTACAATTGTGATCATAGTAAAATAGGTTGATTTTACATTTAATGAAAATTCTGGGTTGTTATAGTCTCCACCCCTTACAGAAATCTCGTCCCGAGATTTAGTCAGATGCCGGAGAGATGTCAAGGAATGATTATGAATTGTAAGAGATTTGTTAATCTTGTGGGATACAGATGAACAGATGACGAAGGTAATAATGATAACGATTAAGTGAAGAAAATGAATTATTTGTACAAACGGATTGAAAGAAACTTGTTTGTACGTATTCTATATACTTAAGCCTACTTATTTATAATTTGTCACTTACAAATAGAAGCGTCCAAATCCTTGTAATTGAGAATTTATAAATTCATAGTTCGGAGATTTATAATTTCCTTATTCAAATGAAGAAGCATCCTAATTCATTTCAATAAGATGATCATAAATTGTCTTACCTAAGCATAAAAACATGATATCAAAACGGTAATATGAAGAAAATGATATGAAAGGTAAGAAAAATATTAAGATATTAATTTGACGCCCACATAGTCGAGGATGATAATTTATGTTTCAAAGGTATGAGGAGAGTATTCAGAGTTGAAATGGAATTGACAAATGATGTCGAGTTTTGATATCACCAGATAACAAGATGTAACGGAATTATCACTTTATTATTTCATGGATAACTTTACATATGAAACTTTTAAAAGAGTTGACACTTATACTATGTGTCTCGTAGTAGGATTCTAGATAAAAGCAACAAATAACAAGGATTGTAGCTTGATGTTTAGGGTTTTTAAACTTATGAAGTGTGTTTCAGATCAAGAGTTGTGTTTTAATGGGTTTTTGTTGAACTTTTGTGTTTGCAGTACTTGGTTCCGGTGGCCTATCTTGATTGCAAACCTGACACTTTGGATCACTGCAAGGTCCTGTGTGACGTTGTCTACATTTTTGCACAAAGGGACGGATTACCTATATACCAAAAATTGGCGGCAGTATAACTTTGAAGGTTTCTTGTCTTCTATTCTACTGGTGGTGGTAATCATCGTTACGGTTGTAATTGTTGTGGTTATTTTGGTAGTTGTCATTTTTGCGATTGTTGAAGTTGTTATTGTTGTTGTGGTATTTGGGGTAGTTGTTGTTGTTGTCGATGGTGTTTCTCTTATCTTCTAATTTTCGTTTATAATCATTGGTTTCTTGCACAGAATCGAGATTTATTATCTGATCACATTAATCTCTGGGATATGGTTGTTGGCTTCTCACAAAGTTGATGGTTTCGAGGCAGTTACGTTTCCCTTCAATGCTTCGAGGTAGACCTCCGATAAAAGCTTCCAAGAGTTTCTCATTGTTTGGCACCATGTTTGGACTCAGGTGGTTAATTCTTGGAATCCTTCTAACTTGGTTTAAGTCAGTTCCCCTGTACAACTCAGATTGTAAAGTTCCTCTTCCATTTTTTTTTGATTCGCACGTCCGGGGACAATACTTATTCGTCAGAAGCCTTTTTAACTCAGTCCTGTGGTTCGATAAGACTTGCTTCTATCCCTCATTGGTTTGGGCATATGCATTTTCCACCAGGACAAGTATCGTCAGTTAAAGTACAGTAGCAAATGTTACTTTATTTTCCTCCCCCCCCCCCGCACATCTGCTTCGAGAGAATACTGATTCGGTTTGTTCAAACCAGCGAATAAGGCCTACTGCTCCTTCTGTACCATTAAAGCAGAAAGGTTGACAGCTGATAAACTCTTTGTAGTTTCCCGTTTTCACTGCATGAGTTCCAGTAAGATTGTTGGGATTACTAGCACTTGCTATGGCAGCAGTCTGTGCTTCCACGACTGTAGTAAGATCAGCAATCAGTTGCCGGATGGCATCTAAAGTTATGGCTGGTGTTTCGGATGTTGACGTCCTTTTGGGAGGCATTCTATCAACTGAAGATAACACGTAGTAAGAATGATATCTAAGTAATAAACGAGAATGTGATGCTTAAAATGGATTTAGGAGTAATGAATTTTAAGCACTTATGGTATGATTTATAATGATGAAGACGAAAATAATGATTAAATGATGGAGATAATGATGAAAGAGAGATAAGTTGGAAACAATAAGATACGAAACGGGATTGCCTTTATAAATAATTTGCCTTTTTACTGTACATAATCAAAATTTGATAAGCGTTTTTATTTATACCACACATCTCATGGCTAGGATAAAGCTATAACTAGTTTAAGAGTTGATGATTTTGAGCTGATAGATGACATCCTAAAGATCCTCCTGATCTGTTTGGTGACGAGCTTGGATTTTCTCAATGGTTTATTCAAGATCGAAAATTTCTGTGTGAGCCAAGCAATCTTATCCTTTTGCCTCTAACTGCTTTCTTTTGAAGTTTGATAATCTGAGTACGATTTTCTGAGTCGGTCTTTAGTTGTCACTATGCCTTCGTATGATCATTCTTCATTAGTCATTCTCGCATTTTCTTAATGTGGTGAAGATAGAGTTCATCTAAGTAATTCAAAATATCTTCGATTTGTCCCTCATGATGTTTCAGATACATCTTAATTGGACATTTTCCTATTTCAAATATCTGAGGTGGGGTAGGAGTATAAACTGAGGAAGATGGTGATACTAAATCACATGTTTGATTTCGGGATGAATTAGATAACGTAGTTAAGGAAGAAGATGGGGAATGGATTTGCTTCTTAGGTGGTAATAGTTCTTCAGGAATAAAGAAATATCGAGGATTAAATAGTAGTGATGGTGGTAATATCGGAGATAGAGTCAAAATAAAGGGGGGGGAGGGGGAGGGTGGTGGGAGTAATAGGATCTGGTGGGAAAAAGGAAAAAAATTTAGAAAATTTCATAGATAAAACTGCTTGTACGTTCTTCAAATAAGGATTATTGTAGAAAGATGAGAATATATTATCTGTAGAGTTTTCCGAAGAGTTAAAAGAAATGATTCCTTCCCCCCCCCCTCCCCATTGATAAGTGGGAAGTAATTGATAAGACGAAAAAGTATTAGATAAGGAATTTTCATAAGGACAATAGCATCCTTAAGATCGGAAGTAGAGCGATTGGGAGAAGACATCGTTCTGATAACAACCTAGTTTGTAAATAACATAAGTTATTTATGTAATAGTATAATAGATATGTATATTTACATACTTGTTCTGGAATGTAGTGGCACGGAGGACTTTGATGGCTGAAAAATGAAATGTGGTTATAGTTAAGGTTTTGACCTTGTTCTCTATAACCATGGCGCTGATACCAATCTGTAACACCCCCATTTTTACAATATAGCAGCGGAAGCTAATCTGGGGTATTACTTCATGGATACAACAATCATAATCATAGAAAACAACTTTAAAAGAGACGTTGTTGGAAAAATTTAGTTATCATTTATTATAATCAGAGTTTTTACAAAATGCAGGTCCCAAAATCTAAAACATTATGTTTTGATGATAACAGTTCAAGCCATCTTCGAGTCCTTGCACTCCGTACCGAACTTGCCTCAATTACCTGAGTTAACATGGCTAAAAGATCAAATAAAGGTTGAGTGAAATTCATAGGTTTGAAGTGTATTTGTTGAATACAAGTTATAGTGTAATAATTGTACAAACACAATTATTATGAAAATGGTATGGTTATGTTCTTGGGTCATGTTATTATATACCCGAATCATAGTTACAATGTATTATCCCGTTGTTGCCTTTGTTTGGTCTGATTGGTCTTGTCTGGTATCAACACATTATTATACAAAGTCAATTTAATGACTCAAAGAGCTCATATTATCAACATATTAATATCCAAAGTCAATTCAACGACTAGAAGTTAAATTTAACGACTAGAAGAATTTATAATACTAACACATTATCATCCATAGTCAATTTAACGACTAGTAGAATTTATAATATTAAATATTAATCATACAGTCAATTTATACGACTCAAGTCAAATTAACGACTTGAAGTCTGATTTACGACTTCGTAGGATTATTTAACAAAAAAAATTCTTTAATGATACTATCAGATTAAACATCCAAAAGTCAATTTAACGACTTGAAGTCAAATTTAACGACTTGAAGTCCAATTTAATGACTTGTAGGATTTATAACTTAGGCATTGATTGTAATGATGTATCAGATTAGCATATAGTCTGGTAAAAGACTTGTATTCGTTATTTATAGCATGTATTCTCCTCACGGGTTTATGAAAGAATTTAAGAGATTAAAAGTGAGGTTATGAACTCAATAAGTCCTTAAAAAGTAATCACATCGTTCTAAGATAAATGAATATGTAAAAGTGTTTGCAATAAGCATGTATCCCCCTCGCGGGTTTATAAAATATGTAAAATGAGTAAAGGCGAGGTTATGAACTTCACCTGATAGGTAGATGCAATGAATATATCCAAAATGAAAGCTGACGACCTTATCACAATCTTAACCGGGGAATGTTGATATAGTAAAATGATAGTAAATAGCCACGTCACACAACCTGAGTAGAATATGTCAAGTCTTAGGAAGATTGTACTTTAGAACTTTGGTTTAAGAGTTATGAGTTTGATTGAAGAGTTTGGAATTATTGTATCACTGTTCAGGCCATCATAATTCAGAAGTCATTCAGTAAACGTTTGAGGAGCTAGGGCACTTTAAATCGTATAAACCAACAAACTCAGTCCAGTCATAATCCAAGTATGAAACTCCTTAATATGAAGCTCCCTAGTATTGTGATACGATATAATCGGTTTTAAGCGTTTTAATCAATATCTGGAAATGTTAAGCACGTGGAAGCGTAATTAAATTTATCTCTGGTAGGTTTTAAAACATGATTTTTATACTTTTTCATTATGTTATCATTTTGACCCTGGGGTTGGAAAATTACAGTAGACCCCTTCGGTTTGCATTTTTATGACTTGGTCCTTCAACTTTTTTTGTTATACCAAGTAAACCTTGGAGTTTGAAATGTGACTTAATAGGAACCCTATAGTTATAACTTTGAATAAAATTACACTTTTTGCACACTTTAGTTATAAGTTTCATGAAGTTACGATATATTACCCCTTGGCATGGATTATTATTACAAAAACAATATCCAAATTGCAATGCAAGTTATTTTAACAATTTCATTAGACATTTATAAGTTTTAATAATCTAAAATTGAGATTTAACGCAACATAAGTTTAAAATAACGATTCGTTAAGCTAGTAAGTAAAACGGGTCATATTAGGGTTTCAAAACGTAAACGCGTGGGTTTTAAGTTCAAATTCCTTCATTAATCAATAAAGTGGTTATATTAATATTAGTTAAAGCATGTTAGGATAGATTTTAACAATATTTATTCTTTTTAAACATTTAGTTTTAAGTAAAAGCGAAATTAGGGTTTCGGGGGGCACGGTAGTTTTAGATCAAAATGGAAAATGAGATGTTTTTGAGTTATGAAACTTTAACAAGAGTATATTTAGGATCATATGAACAATATAAGGGTGTAGTAGCAGAAGTAGAATATTCAAAACCTGGGTTTGAGCTTCAAGGAGCAAAAATGGTGGAAACGGGTTAGAATCGGGACTTTTGGCTTCGTACGGCTAGAGTAATGACTCCCGGGCTTCGTTTCTTGGTTTATTTTGCTTCCTTTCTGCACTTTAGCCTTCTTAAGATCACTTAGGATCTATTAGAGCAAAGGATTGCTTCTATGTAAGGGTTATAGAGGAGGAAGTGGGGGATGAAAAAAAATGAAGAGTTTAGGTTGCTATTTATAGGTAAAATGATCTTGGTGACCCAGGTAATCTATGTGATCTGGTTAGGACATATGGAAGGTCTAGAGGGTGATGAGGAGGGTCTATAGGATGAGTTGCTAGGGCTAGAAACTAGCTTTGATGTGTTGGATAGCCCATATGATGTCGCGGCTAAGAATGAGAGACAAAGGGGTGATGTGGCCAATTTTTGTACCATGGAATTGTTAAATAAGGTGGGTAAGCTTCTCCAAGGATTCTAGAAGAGGTTCACATAAGTTATTTGCACTTGTAATGGTTTGAAATGGGTCAAAATTGATGGTAAAGGGGTTCGGGTCATTTTTAGGCTTGACGTGGTGTTCAAGGGTTTTTCCAAGGTACATTGTGTTATAAATGATTAAGGATAGATGCAAATAGGTTGTTAAGGTCTGGTATTAAAGTAATTAGCTAAGATTAGTATTGGTTTGGTTAAAAGGATTAGAATGAAGAAGTAGGTCACGGGTTCAAATAGGGCTCGTTTAGGGTTTTCTTGACTTTCTTGGTTTATATTTTGTATACTTTTGATTAGGAATGATGGATTACAGATCCTAGAGCTTAAATAAAGTATTATTAATGAAGTTTGATTGTTGGTTTTAGTTAAAATGGGTTGAAATTGGAAGAATAAGCCGTAGCTTGGAATTTAGGGTTCATATAAGGCTTTTAGGGTTTTCTAGCTTTGTAATTCTCGTACATTGTTGAAGCAAGGATGGTTAATGATGGATAAAGGTTTTTAAACTCATTTTATGGGTTTACAATGACTCTTGGTTGCTTACTTGAGAATAAAGTGGTTAGAAACGAGAAAACGGGTCAAAGTTACATTTAGGGCACAATTAGGGTTTTCTGGATTCGTTTCTTGTATAATTGAAGTAGAATGATGAAATGATAATGGATTATGATTGATAATGTTGTAATTTATGTTATTATAACTTATTCAAGTATTGGTTTAAGTTTACAATGGATAAAAATGAAGAAACGAGTCATGGTTTAGAAACTAGCTCGGTTTTAGGGTTTAGGGTTTTGAATTAGGGTTTTGAGTGTAAAAAGATGTATGAAAGTTTATGAATAGAATAATTAGGGTTTACACATTTTATATTGAAGTGTAGTAGCTTGTACAAAGTGATGGTGAAGGAAAATAGAATGAAAACGTGGGTAAACGGCTTTTTTAGATGTCACTGCTTTGAATTGTACATTGGCTTTTAGAGACTTGTTTCATTTGATTAAGAGTTTTATATTTCAAATGAGATTTTATATTTCTTGTACATATGCTTTAGTGGCTGTGCATACACTTTAGATATTTGTCATTTCATGGGAATTTGGGTTTAGAGATATACGATAAACGGTGTAAAGCCCGTTTTGATATAAAAGTTGTGAATGGTACATTATAGGTATAATGTACTTTGTAATATGGATTTGATGTTATTATTCTTTGTCATTATTTGTGTTTGTTGACATATTTAAGACAAGTTTGCCATAGATAGGTTGCAGTGAGCCTGTCTCTACTTTGGTTATGACATACTGAGATATATAAGTAATGTAATAAAGCGAAAAATTTTCCCGTAAATTGTGATAATAGTGAAATAGGTTTTGCATTTGATGAAAATTCTTGGGTTGTTATAGCATTTTCATGTCATTTTACGTCAATAAATATTCAACTATTTATTTTAAACTTTTATGCGTTCACTTTTAATTTCAACCGTTTAGTTAAATCGCGTAAACTGAAAATCAACAATCAACGTAAACGCCACAAAAACAAATAAAAGTTTAACGGTCAAACAATGTTATATTATTTTTACGGAGATTAATTATTATCTTTTCCATATTATTGATATTTGGTTACGTAAATGCGTATGTTTCACATAACATTATTTTTGTTACTGCATATAAATCCATAAACCCGTCTATACTTCAACAAATACCCACTTTTATACCCAATACACAAAAATTTAAATTATTTCTTTCCTATACTACATGTTGGCCATCCACTTTATTAACAAACACAAACAAATAAACTTAACCATAGGATAACCAAGCATGGTGCTTTCCCCATAAATTGTCAAATCCCCTTAGTCCTTCCATGTACCCTAAACCACTTCTAATCCCTTGTTTTTGTTTAATGGTATGGCTAATACTTGCATTATAAAAGGGAGCCTAGTGGAAGACTTATACACACACTTAACATTTGCAAGAAAATCACAAACTCTCCTATTTTACCACCAAGCTCACGGCTCAAATTAATTAACAAGGACCATTTATAGTTTTAATTCTAGCAAGAACACAAGTATACAAACATCATTAGGGTTAATATCTAAGATATATCAAGGTAAATTGGAAGCTTGGGTATTGATTTAGTAAGGGTTTATATCAAGAAGAAATTAGGGTTTTCTAGTTGGAATTAGGGTTTTCTTACAAGTATTTAGGGCTAAATACATGGGGCTTTGATTTGTGTATCATCTTCATTAAGGTCTAAACATAAACCTTAATCTTTCTAATTATTCAATTTTATATTTTATATCATGTTATATTTGTTAATCACCACCTAAGGTTTGTTTTGTGGATTCATAAAATATAATAAGCTTGATCTTGAATTCGTATTTATATATTCATGTAATGAAATGATATTAAAAATATGATAGAACACAAGAACATACTTACTATATGTGTTGGTTAATTTTTAAATTTAGTTTATAAATTAAATTTGTTGAAAGTTTATTATTAAAGTTTATATATAAATTATTATGGGACAAGTTACTTGGATGCTTTACTTGGACATAATGATGGACATAATTTAGAAGACCTAAAATGTACCAAATATATGGTATAAATTAACTTAGAGGACTTGTACAAATTAACCAAGTAAGAAATTCTAAAAACTAGTTTATAATTTATACATATATACAATCTGTTTTGAGGATTCTATTGAGAATCAGAATTTTATAAATTCTGGAAGTATTATTATGTAATAGTACATTTCATAAGGAATCCAAGCATATAAAAACTCAAAAAACAAAGCTATAACGAAGAAGTTATGACATTTACAAGATTACGATAATTGAATATATAAAAGTGTTTTTATAAAAGTAATTTTATAAAAACTGGCACTGTTTCAGATCTGGTAAAAATATATGGATATTTTATGATGATATTATATGTTATGAGGATTCCAAGCATATAAGGAACTTGAAAAACCGAGTTATAACGAAGAAGTTATGATTTTTATGAGTTTACGATAAATAAATATATAAAAGTGTTTTTATAAAAATAATTTTATAAAAACTGACACAGATTCGAAACTAATAAAATTTTATAAATATTTTATTATGATAGATCATTTCAATAGAAAACCGTGAATATAAGGAATATTAAAAACAGAATTAAAACGAATGAGTTATGAGTTTTGCAAAATTCAAGTTTATAAAAATAGTTTTATAAACTGTTTTGGATTTACTGATTTGACACAGTTTTTTATAAATATAGTCAGTATTTTATTTGAATAGTTTATCTCGTCGCGATTTCATACATATAAAGAACTAGCGAAACGGAGTAAAAATAAGCAAGTTACGAGTTTTTAAAGATTTCGGGTTAATAGAATTTACAAAAACTAATTAATTTTAATAAATAATTTTCTGTAATTTTTATAAAAATGTAACAATCTGATGGAAATATAAAAAGTGGTTTACGAGTGTTATCGAGTCCGATTGGGCTATAAAAACGCTAAGAAATATTGTAGTAACATTTATATAATATTTATATACGTTTTAAACTTTATAAATATTATTTTATAAAACAATTAAACTAATTATATAATATCATTATATAATCAATAAAAAAATATTAAACCATGTATTATTAACGAATAATCAATTGTGAGACAAAAGATAATATTTTATTTTATGAATACAATTACGTAGACCTTTATTTAACGATTTAAATATCATTTTGACTTTTTAAATTAAACAAAAACTATTAGGTGGTGATGTAACTCTATAACTTATGATGCTGTATTTATATTAAATACATTATACTTATACGACATATAATTAATTAGGTCGCATTCCAGATCGTTTGTGACAATTACTTTGTTGATTTTGCGATAATTACTACTATCACTAGAGGTGACTTTATAGCCCCTCTTTCACTTATTTTACATTTACTTTACCAATCTTGAGGGAGAATACATGCTCGTTACAACTTGTTTACATATTCATTTATAATCTCTTTTGCATACTCTTTTACATACTTGATTGCATACTTGATTTCGTAATTTGGTTACATACTCGTTTACGTACATATTTACAAAACTGTTTACATACTCATTTACAAACTCGGTTACATGAACGTTTATAAACTCATTTACATGGTTGATTACAAACTCGTTTACACACACATTTTCATATTGTATGAGATACAATACTTGTTTTCACTAATAGACGCAACCACTTCACATGTGAACTGATTATGGATTGCCTAAGTAGAATGAACTGTTAATTACCGCTGGTAAGCGCCAACGTGTTATAAATAGTCTATTTGGTAGTGACTTCCCCCGTCCGGGTGATTAGCTTCTTTAACTATTTGAGATCGAACTAACGAAGTTATACCATGTCAGAGCATTGGACTATATACACGTGAACTCTTACTTTGCCTTGAATATATTGGCATACTTATATATCTGAGCCTCGGCGTCATAGAACTTAGGACAATTGAACTTACTTTTCGTGATATTGCCCACGTTACATTATCATACTTAGAAATCTTGCGGTCCAACACATAGATGCATTTTTGAGAATATTTAAGGATTGAAATGGTCATGCATACTTTATGAAAGCTTTGGTCCAACTATACTTAACTTTTTATGACTATTGTATGGGATACAATAGTCATACACATTTTTGATTCAACATTAATACTTACATATTGATGACTATTATAAGGATTGAAATGGTCATACACACTTTACAAATCTCAGATTTCAACATTTTAACAAACGCATTTATGTGGTTTGTGGTTATATGCATTTTAAGAAAACCTATATATTTAAGTTTATGCGTTGCAAGACTTGTATGGGCGGGACTTGTAATACAGTAAATTATATAATTTGAAGCCCACGCAAGAGATTACGCAACTAAGAAGTCTCACAAACCGCATTGGAAACACCACGATACTCAACCTCGAACGAGAAAGCATGACTAACGCTTAGACTACCAGGAGAGGAGATTGTTGTCAGCCCAATCAGCATCAGAAAATGCAAGCAAAGAAGACGTCGATGCATAAAACAAGTGTAAACCATAACCCATAGTGCCTCAAACATAACGTAAAACCCATTTCAGGGTCGAGAAATAAGGCTCCCGCAGATCAGGCATAAATAAACACACCTCTATACTGCATAAGAAATATCAGGATGAGTAAAAGTAAGGTTCTGAAGAGCACTTGCAAGACTACGATAGAAAGTAAGATCCTCAACGGGGTCACCATTAGCACCCAACTTAGATTTAGTATCATCAGAGTTTGACAAGGATTACAATTGATCATATGTACACGCTTAAGAACCTCATAAGTTTTTTTTGCTAAGACAAGAACTGTAACATCCGAGATTTAATCGGGTTAGTGTTAGATTTAGAAATGGCTAAGAGTTTATTTTGTGTGATTCTTGTGTGCTATGTGTAATATATGTGTGCTAAGTGGTTTGAATAGGTGCATGATATTATTATGAGGTGTATGATCATCTCATTTTGAGTGCGTTTGTGTTTAGTAATAAGTATTCCATTTGTTCACGAATAGTGATAATGGAAAAGTAATGACATATAGCATGCATTGCTACGTCAATAGTTAGATGATTTTGTGTTAAGCGTTTATGAGAAATGTATTATGATGGAAATAAGTTAATTGAGTGAAATATCGAAGTTTGTAGCAAACTTTCTAAATATAGAAAGTGAAATATGAAATGAAAAGTTATTTTTAGAAGGTTTAGTAAGTTGCGTTTATGTAAAAAGGTTTACCCAAATTAGCTTAGGTTTTTATGAAAACATAAGGTAATAAAGATAATTATGTAATTAATTAATAAATAAAAAAATTAAAAAAAATATAATTAAAAAGGGGAGGGGGTTGCGTTCGGTTTTAGAGAAAAAGAGAAAAAAAGAGATTTGAGTCATAATCTAGTTAGGAAAGTATCTTGGGATTATCTTAAACCTTATTGAAAAACCTATAAATACCAAAAACCTTCCCCCCTTATATTTTTGTGTTCCCGACCGAATTTCTCAAGAAGAACGTAGAAAAAAAAGATTTTTTTTATCAAGATCTAGTTGGAGATTTAGTGTTTCAAGAGTCAAGGGTTTAGGTATGTTTATTAACCCTAGTTGTTTAGTTTTCTTTAAATCATGTAACAATTAATATAATGGATCATTAAGGTTTTAAAACTTCTGTAAATAAGGACGTTTTAATTATGATAGAACGTTTAGGGTTTAATTAGGATCATATGGGTGTAAATGGTTAGGGTTAGATCGTGTTAAAACATGATTTAGAGTTGAGCAGAATTTAGGGCTGTGTTCAACTGATGATATCTCATTGATAAAAACATTTCTTTTTACGAATCTTATGTCTAAATTGTAGTTCAGAGAGTCTACTTTTCAAAAAGTCTAGCCTCGATTGATTTTGAGTTAAGGAAGTTAGTCAATTGGTCAAAACAAGAAAAGTTGTCAAAACAGTAAATAGAGGTCAGAATTAGGTCGTGTTTAGGAAGGTAAAACCCTAACTTAAACAAGGAATTAAAGTTAGCCAATCAACAGGGCTTAAGTTCAACATGTATATAAAGAAACCGTAGAAGGAGAGCTTCTGATTGTATCTCTAAGTATGATATTTAGGGACATACTTTTTAGTGTGCAATCAGATCCGAATTGGGACAGT
>BQNB010006527.1:75428-97172 GCA_026074375.1 Tanacetum coccineum | reverse complement strand
AGTCTAATTGATCAGTGGTTGCCTTGTAGACTTCTTTAAAGAAATATTCAAGTTCTACCAGACTCTTGCATGATCCTTTCATCAGCTCGAATGTTGGACTGGCTAATAATTTAGGAGTTAGAGTGTCAACTTTAAACTGGTTCATCACGAATGCTGAGAAGTCAAGAGGAGTGTCCATTAGCTCATTAAATGACTCACATAGATCTTCCATCTGGGCCAAAGAGCTTAGCCAAGGTTGAACATGTCCATAAGAATCAGGAAAAGTCTTGTTCTAATCACGATCTAGAGTAGGAGGTTTTGCTGGTTTCTGAAACCAATCAGGAAGTTGAGAGGTCTCTTCATCAGGTTGATCTTCCGTAACTCCGGTTTTGAACTCCTAATGTGCGGGTTCTTCCAAATCTTTGGCAGCTTGCATTGGCTCCTCTGCTTGAGCAGACTTGTCAGCAGACTTTTAATGAGATTTGGACCCTTCAGTTGACTTGCCAGTTGTCTTGGAGGTCTTTTACTTTGGTGCACTGGTTGACTTTGGTTCTTTTCCAGCTCTTCTTCTCTTAGACCCCCTGGTTTGATCCAGCGGAGGGTTCTTCGTCTTTATCCTCTTAATATCGACGTCTTTTAAACGAAACAGTATATCTATATGTGTTAAGTATAAGTTTGTAACTTTCGTTAACCGTCAACTAGAGCTATATGTAGAGATTCTTTTGTTCATCAAAAAAAGATCAGTGGATTGACTTATGCTCTCCATCTTGTCGATAAAAGAGAATCTTCTTCGCTCTAGTTTCAAATAGGTTCGGCTACAAACATGGGATGTTTTGGATCATTGGATGAACGAATGAGAACTTTAGCTTCATTTGAATCGTTGACTAACTTCTCAATTTGGGCAAATCTTGGAGACTTGGTCTTTGACATGTACTTTAACTTGATCCTTAATGATTTTCTTCATACCGTCATCAATTCTATTGATGAAGTCTTGGTTTTCGGCTTGAGCTTCTTCACTAAGTCTTTCAGACTATAGTTGAACAGCTGTCTTTACCGCGTCATTCATCTGATTGGCAATGTACAAATCAATATAAGCCAATAGGAATAGAAGAACAGGGGTTTGGGATAGGATTGGGTGAGTTGGAATGGGTGGTGGTAGCTACTATAGGCAAATTGGGTTCGTTTGTTTAAATTATGGGAAGTTTGGTTTTCTAGAGTTTTTAGTCTAGTTAAACCCGAATAAAGAACCAAAGTTAGGAAGATCTTGTATGGATGAGCTTGAAACAATTGCTAGTGTGGGAGCTGGTGTTTGTTGCAGATGTGTGATGAGAGGAGTGGGTGGTGGAGGAGTGGTTGTTATAGACAAGAGAGGTGGCTCAGCAATAGCAGTAACCAAAACATCTACCAAAGAAGTTGACTCAGTATTAAGATTGAATATAGAGTCAATATACATATGATCTGACTTGGGGGGAGCATATGCTAGAATGATCCAATGATGACACAGAAGAACTCTGTTTTGTGACACTTCAGGATTGACCGAAGCGGGATTATCACATAAGAATCTTCTATTACTATGAGTAGGTGAACATTGACTGCATGAGCATTATTGTTATTTTAATATCTCGTCCTTCATATAGAGGTTCCCGGTCCTTGGTATAATTCATATTTGGCTTCGACCTCTTCATTTGTCCTCCTCTTCATCTTGTTATGTCTCCTTAACATTTGCACCTCAATTTCTAATATTTTCTTCCATCATCAGTATATTCAACATAAGACGATATTTGAACCCTAGGATCAAAGCTATCTTCTTCATCATGAGTGGAAAACTTGGGATGAACAAAGTCATCACCATCATTATCTAAATCAATCCGCTCATCACCATCACCTTGATCATTATCATTATCTGATAATATAACAATATCCTCTAGATCATCATCATCACTTCTCTTTGCCAATGTTTGATTCATCTCATCATCTTCTTCATCACTAGACTTCCCAAGATAATCTCATCATCAAGATTCTATAAGGTAGGTACATCAGGAACCCCTAGTGTAACACTAGTTCCTTCATGTGCACCTGAACCGCTGGGTTGAGAGCTATGTAGTTGTGTTTTTCTTCTTTCAATGGCCAGTTTCATCTGTTCAGCCTTAGACAATGCAATTTCAGACAAAGTCTCTAGTCCTTTAGCAAGTTGCTTCTTCTTTCCTGATCTAGCCACCTTAGCAGCAGATTTGATTCTTTTATCGAAAGAAGCTTTAGGTGCTTGTACAGTCTTCTCCTGGTGTTTGAAACGGGTACATACAGACAGCGGTGTTTGGGAATTGCCTGTTCACATTTAGCAAAAGCATAGAAGTCCTGGGTAACGCTTCAGATTCTTTTCATAGCTTGAGTGGTTTTAAGTTTCAGGAAGAATGGCACCATATTTTTGAACAACTCATGTTGAGGGATGAATCTCAAGGTAGTGAGATGAGAACATCATTACCCATGAATGAGTCCACCTTTTTTCTTCTTGAATTGATTGATCTCGTGACTATGAAAGTGATTGGATGATACTTTGGGTTGAATCTGGGTTATAACATGTATTTGGTCTTCCTTGATGCCTTGGTCTTGATTTGAAAAAACTAGGCTTCCCATAGGGGTAGACAGAAAGTTCAACTTTCACTGGGGGGGGATAACAAGCCCAAAAGGATTGTTGATCCCTAAAAGATGAAGTGAATCGATCCTGTTACTTTTCCACTGAGCTTGTGAAGATGGTTCCAAATGTTCACCAAGGTTAGGTAGTATAATTAACTTTACAAACAAAAGTAAAATCCGAGAGTAATTTGATGTTTCCGGAGTAGCCAAGTTCTCTTATGAAAGTAAGTATTTCCTCTTGAAATGGAGGATCTACAAACAGCTGTCCAAGATGTTTTGGACACATCTGAAGCATATTTCTAAAAGTATCCATATTAAAAGAATATCTCTTTGTGTTCAACTTGAATCTGCTGGAATGGCTTGTGTAAGGAGGTGTTAGACCAGAAATCATTCATGTAGATCAGCAGGACACTAGCAGTAATAGAAAGCTGGATAAAAAAGGAGTGAGAGAAGAACATCCAAAGCACTTGAAAGGTGGGTTCTTTAGGCCTTGAAATGTGGTGCTCAATCTTAGTTTGCAACTTCCAATCTGTAGAACTTGTTCTCGTGGAACGAAGAGTATCGTCCAAGGCTTGTTGTTGTTCTTTGGTATACTCATGACTTCTTAAGCACAAATGGATTTTGATTCGATATAGTAGGAGGTGACGATCGTGAGAGGGTTTTAGAGAGAGGGTAAGTGAGTGTTATGTATGTGTGAATGAAAAACACGAGGAGGGGTGGGGTGTAATAAAACAAAATTTGTTTTTGACACTTTCACCCCTTAAGCTTTCAGATCCTTTCCACTTTTCATTTATAAGGCAATTAGGCATGTATAATTTAACACATTGACATAAAAAGTCCATGTAGATTTAACTACTCTCCCTAAAGGCATAAACAATTAACATTTTAAGGCACATAAGCTAAACTTAATTAACTTTCCTTAAAAAATGATATACTGTTATTGTTTAAAAACCTTTATTCATTATCCGCGACTTTCGAATAAGATATTTGACTTTACTCCCCCTCGAACCATGACCCGTTTTCCTATTTAGAGAGAAGTAGTCATTGTTTGAGAAGAAAAATGTCTTAGAAAAAGCATTTCCTGATGAAGCAATGTTATAAACAAACACCAATTGTAAATAAGATTTCTCTTATTTTTACACATAAGTGCACTGACACGTACGCTTATGGAAATATCATAAGCACGGGTTGTGTTGCAAAGTAAATACAAGCCATTGCATGGTCATAAAGTAGACCATGCATGTCACACCCCGCCTAGGCGAAAACACGAGGCGTAACATCATGGATATCATCACAACACAATGGTGTCAACAATAGAGAGAACTAAATGAAATAGATAAACATCAAATGGGACAGTATGTGTCATGACAATACCCAACACAAGATAAAGGAGTCTTGCATTACGATAGCAAAGTCATACCATAAAAAAACATAATCCAAAAGCCTAAACAAAATCAACAAACATCCAAGTATCAAACAATTCAGATGACATAAATAAAATCTCTAGGAGAATGACTCCGCATGCAAGCATACAGTCTCACTAGCCACTCTTCCTAACTTCAACATCCTCAAGATGGTTACCTGAAAATGATGCTTAAAACGTCAACACAAAGGTTGGTAAGAGTCATATGTTTAAGACACGAAAATCAGAGCTTATAAACAATTATTGTGATTAATGCAAACATGGCTGGATAATTACTTCACTATCATACAAGCTAGCATGCAAATGTAACCAAAACAAGCATGGGAACAGAATGTGTCCCTCGATCCAAAAAAATATAACCATTTTGTATGGAACGTAAAATAGCCAAGTAAAGTCCATACACTTTCAAAATAAAGACACATAATCACAGTAATTAGAACATTTCAAATCCATTTGCATCATTTCCATCCCAATTTAAAAGCAATGTAAAAAGAGGGACTATGAAACTCACCTGAATACTCAAACGCAGCTTCCAAATCTCAACACGCAACTATACAAATAAATAAACACGGTTACACGCGACCAAGCTAAAAGCTCTAGTCCATGTAACACACATATGATGGATGTCTAAGGGTTTAGCTAACCATCATGGGTCACCTCGACACCATCCCAACCTTAACCATCTCATTAACACTTTACACTAGCTACTTATAATTAAATCAGAATTGCAGAATTTTAGTGTCTCTTTACGTACTCAAAACCCTTACTTAATGACCTTCATAATTTATACCAAAAATCACCCATGTTCATTTATGAGTATATTAACTACCTTGTGATTCCCAAGTATTACTTACATGTGTAACTAACTCAAATAAAATCAAACTTCAAAACTGTCCTAATTCGGATCTGATTGCACACCAAAATATATCACTCTAACTACCATACTTAGACATGCTTTCAGAGGCTAATTTTCACAGGATTATCAATAGACATATGAAACTTAACTATTGTAGAAGGGCTAAGCTTAATTCCATTTTTAAGTATAGGTTTTACCCTCCCAAACATGACCTAATTCTGACCCGTATTTACTGTTTTAATAACTTTTAGTATAAAAATTATTTGAATGACTTCCCGACCTTAAAAACCTTTGAGGCTGGATTTTCTGGAAAGTAGACTCTTTTGGCTTATTCATAGACTCAAGAAACATATCAATACACGTTTTTATCATCTAGATATCAGTCGTTGAACACGACCTAAAATTCTGCTCAACCCTAAATCAAGTTTTAACGCAAATCTAACCAAACCACAAGCATGCATACGCATCTAATTCAATCCTAAGCATACTACAATCATAATATATCATAAACATTTTGTATTTTAATTAAAACCCTAGATCCATCATAAGTCTTGTTACATGCATAATTCTAACTAAGTTAAGCATACTATACTCTCTTGAATTTCTTTATCCTAACATCGATTCTTGGTTACTTCTTGATCAAGAGGCTTGGTTCCTTGTTCTTAAGGAGGAAGAAGTCATCCCCTAGGGTTTTAAGGCTGAAGGATTCATGGTTTTTGGATATATGGACTAAAGGATAACCTATTTAATTAACTAGCATCCTAATCCTACTAAAACTCCTCTAGATAAGGCCCAAAATCCTTTTTCTTTTCTCTTTATTTTTCTTGGGCAGATTTTATACATACATACATATATTTATTTTTATTTTTTTATTAAATTATTATTTACATTATAATTTACATTACCTTAAATTTTTATAAAATTCTACTCTATTTGGTAAAACCGTTTCATAAAACGCTACATACTAAACTTTCTAAAAAAATAACTTTTTTATTTACATTTATACTTTTCTATTTTTAGAAAGTTTGCTACAATCTTCATATTTAACTCATCTTTCTTTTCCAACATGATACATTTTCCATAACGCTTAACAAAAATAATCTAACTATTGCGTAAGCATTGCATGCGATACGCCACTATTTCCTTATCACTATTACTGAACAAATGGATATACTCATAACCAAAACACAAAAGCACTCCAAAATGAATGATCATAACACTCAATATTCTCATGCACCTATTTCAATAACCACTTAGCACATATATTTAACACATAACACATAATAAATCACACAAAACGAACTTTTAGCCATCTCTAAAGGTATCACTAACATGATTAAATCACGGATGTCACAAATTGTTTATGAACTTTGAAAGCAAACACTGAGATCCTTTCTTTTCTTTTCTTTTCTTTTCTTGTGGTTTCGTAAAGCTTGAATCAACTTTCGTAACACGTGGTTTCGTACCAGTTAGGTTTTGGTTTCGTAGATCTGTGATGACTTTCGGTTTTGTAACAAATCTTGTTACGGTTTCGTATCCAAGCTTTCGTACGAATTTAACTTTCGTAAATCAAATTGGTTTCGTAAACAACACCAATAGGTTTCGTACCAACAGCTTTTGGTTTCGTAACAGGTAAAGCTTTTGTATTCTAACTTTCATAAAATTACTTTCGTAAGATCTGTTACGGTTACCGAAACCGAAACTGAAACAGAGTTATTTCTGAAAACACGTAGATCTAAAACCAATACACGGTTTATGAAACCGCGTTGACCAAAACGCGTAAAGTTTCACCGTTGACTAAAAAGTCAAACTTTGACTTTCATAAATTTCAAAAATACGAAAGCTCCGAAGCAGTTACCATATGCTACTTTCGTAGATCTCAAAATACTCAAATTTAAGCAGTTAATCACATCAACAAGCACTTATGTGACCTGGAAAAGCTTTGATAAGCTATTTGACCTCAAATAAGCACTGATTTGACTGTTTGACTAGAAAGTAAGTTGTTTGACTAGAAAATAAGCAAATTTATCCTGAAAAGCTGTTAATGAACTTATTAGACTCGAACAGACTGATTTTGACCTTCAAATTGACATGATTAAGCAAAAAGCAGTTTGACCGACAGAATAAGCAGTTTTGAAAATCATACCAAATAAGCACGAAAATGACTAAACAAACACTCGAAACAGTAGACTAAGCACTCGAATGAATAGAAAAACGCCGTGATAAGCTGTCGGAATAAGCAATAAGCTGATCCAAATAAGCTCGTCGAATAAGCACACTAGCAGCTCTGATACCACTTGTTAGGTCGTGATTTATGGATCGAATAAGCTATTAGTGTGTGTTTAGGTGTTTGTGTGTGTTTATTATAGAAAGAGAGATACTAGAGAGAGAAAGTAGTTAGAGAGAAGGAGGATGAGAGGATAGAGTAGAGAGAGAAAGAGTGGGAAGAGAAATGAGAATTGAATTAGAAGCATTACCTCACAAGTGAGGTATGAGGGGTATTTATACCCATTTACAAAAGTGAGCTACTAGTTATGCTTTTCTCTTATGCTTGTCTGTGACTACATTAGTCACGGACCCTTTTCCTAATTATTACCCACTTAATATTTCACTACTTATTACAAGACTTTTATCTTAATAGGATCGTCCACTTTTCTATTCCTATCTATATTCCGTATTGGCTAATCTAAATAAGATTCTTTTGTTCAGATTTATTTTCTAAAGATTTATAGCTTTCTAGATCTGATTAATCAATTGATTTCTCCAGCCCCTTGAGTAAAAAAAATCAGACATATCATTTGCCAGTATTTCTTGAGCTTCTGCGTTGATTGTGTCGTCTAAGTCATCAATTCGATAGCATTCATCATCTTTAGCGGACGATTTCTTGATCGATTGATCTACGTTAAAAATTACTTCATCACCCCCTACCCCTAGCTTTATTTTTTTATTAAACACGTCTATCATAGCTCGAGTTGTTTCCAAAAATGGTACTCCTTAAATTATAGGGACCCTAGAGTCTTCGGGCATATCCAAGATAACGGAATCTATGGGAAGGACGAATTCATCAACTTTTATGAGCACATTTTCAATTATTCCTCTTGGGTATTAGATCGACCTATCCGCAAGTTCTAAGCTCATTTTAGTAGCCTTTGGTTCTCCTAAGCCTAATTTTTCATACATTGTATACGGCATCAATCTTATGCTAGCCCCTAGGTCTGCTAACGCATTATTGATATGCAATTGGCCAATGTCACAAGGAATATTAAAACTCCCTGGGTCTTTTTCTTTTGATGGAAGCTTGTTTAATAATATGGCTGAGCATCTTTCGTTCATAGTGATCGTACAAGCTTCTTTGAGTCTATCCTTGTTTGTTTAACACCCCCAAATTTACTTGCAGCGGAACCAACAGTTTGGGTGTTAAGTATAGCACAACAACGTAGATATAAGAAGACTCAATAGAGACGTTTAAAAACTACATTGTCCCATTCTATGTAGATCAAAGTCGAAAATTTGTCCACAAAGATTCATCACACATACAACATCATAACATAAGTTTTAAATTTAAAAACCTTAACAACAAGTTGTTTTCAATGATGGACAAAAACAAGTTTAGTCAAAAACATTTCGCGCATAAACTCCTTAGCCTCTCCAGCCATCAACCTTGATTTTCCTGATGATAAACATGCTTAAAAAGTCATCGAAAAACGTTGTGTGAATACATTGAGTTTTTATGTAAAATAAAGAGGAGAACACAAGTATTTTTAATCATCGAATAACTTATGGATCAAACAAGTTATAATCATATAATGCATTAAGCTTATGCCACTGAAACGTTAACCAACATATTATAAATATGTAATCATTTGCCCCACTCTAGGTTTTTTTTTTTTTTTTTTTTTTTTTTTTTTTTTTTTTTTTTTTTTTTTTTTTTTTTTTTTTTTTTTGTAATATTGCAATTAATACCTAAAGAAATTCTCAATACAAAATGTCCTTTAGGGGTGATCGCGCCATGGATGTCACAACCCCAGACAGGGCAGTCACGGCCCAATATATCTACTTAATGTACTAGCGCTCACCCATCATAGGTAATTAACAGTGCATGAAATTAGGGGCCTTTTTGCAATAGGTACTTATGCAATTAGTTCACAATCGGGTCCAGCATACCGAAAATCACTTGTGTTCAATTTATAAAACTAGCATGTATCTCCCTCGCGGAGTTTATAAAAACATTTATAAGTAGAAAGGCGAGGCTATGAACTCACCGAGAGAATAATTAGATCAGAAGTGTGACGAGTCTTGAACGAGCGGGAAGTACTCCTAAGCACCTCCTAAAAGACGTGACACGACTCAGTACGATGAAAAGAAACGATACGTAAAATAAAACAAGTGGTCACGAGACATGTTCCCAAAATATGTATGGCATTGCATTCGAACTTCCCTAAATTATTTTTACTCACAAAATGAATTATGATCTGGTCTCATAGTTAAATAAACCTCTACTAAGTTTCGGCTTTTAATTCTTATTTTATCAAGGTGTACTAAACGTTTTTAAACTTTGGGACTAGACGTAAAAACTCAGTTTCTGATTTTAACTTGGGCTTTCACCCCTGGAAATACCTTCGAGTCTAGTTTTCAAAAATGTAAGGCTCGTTATCCCTATAAGTTTCAGAACCATAGTAATATGACTTTTTACATGACTATCAAACCTGTTATTTCAGAAATTTTACCCTTTACGAAGACGGTCATATATCCCAACCATGATAGAATCAAAAGTGATTCCAATCTGGAAGAAAGTTATATTATTGTGTCTATACTGACCCATACTTGAAAAATGCTGAACTTTGTGGTAAAAGTTTAGTGGTTAAATCGTTTTCCAAACAACTATCCAGATTCGACTAGTTACCGTAAAACGGCCATAACTTCCTCATCCGGAGGGAATGGTGGGGTATCCAAACTATACATGTATGCTAAGACCTATTCTATCCATTTACTTAAATTTCCCAGGTGGCTATAGGCCAAAATTTTGAGATAAACCCACGTTTTGCTTAACTGTTATTTAACAGTCCTAACCTTTAACTTCAAAACTTATTTAAACATCATTTTAATCATCCTCTACCCACATGCAATGCCATAACAATTAAAGACACCCTCAAGACCATAAACAAACATGCATTTACAGAATATAAACATCCATATGCATGGATCAAAATCAAAAGAAAAAACAAAAATCAAGAAATAACCTTACTAGAAGATGATTTTAGGACAAGAAGATCAAACACAAAAACATCCTTCTTGGTTGATGGCTGATTTCGAACCAAAGACCCCAATTAAAACACCTTCTTAACACACTTTTAGAACCCTATAATCAAGGTTATTACTCACTCAAAAGATCCAAATAACCTCAGCCCCTTAAACCTTCAAAATGGAGATGAAGATGGAGTTTTTAGACCAAACAAAAATTATTCTTCCTTTAAAACCTTGTTCTTTTTAACCCTTTTGATTTTTGTAGCTTAAAAATGGGATTTAGATGGTGGTTTTAGGGGGGTGGTCGGCTGAAATAAGGGAGGAAGAGAAGGAGAGAGTTGAAGTTGGATGGTTTGGAGAAAAATGCATGTATGGGAAAAATGAAGTCATGAGTAGGTTCTTATGGAAATTTGGAATTGGTTTGTGTGTTGATTTGTGTAACCGGCCATATGGCCTTAAATATGAAAGTAATATATATATTTTTTTGATTTTTATTGTTGTGTATTTAATTTAAAGTATAGTAAGAATTAAATTAAGAAAAATTTAAGTTTAAGGTAAATCGCGTGTTTTAAGCAGGAATTTTACTTAAACTCGCGAACATCAACGGAAATGACATGATGTAAATTACAATCATCGGGGTGTATCTATGAGTATATTAACCACTTAAGCTGAAGAGGAATGAGATTTCCTAAATACGGCTCACTTAAAGCTAAGAACAGGAAATTCTTACTAAATCGGGTAAACATAAAATTAATGACTTTGCATAAAAATAAAAATAGAAATAAAGTTAGGAATAAATAGTGACCTTAAATACGAAATGTTACATCCTCCCCTCCTTATGGGAGCGTCGTCCCGGTGCTCGATTCCTCTTTCTTGTCTTCTGATTACTCGAGAAAAGATGAGGGTAATTTCTTTTGAAGAAATCTTCTCGTTCCCAAGTATATTCCGGACCTCGCCTTGAATTCCATCGAACTTTGACAATGGGAATTCTACTTTGCTTGAGCTGCTTCACTTCGCGGTCCATGATCTCTACTGGTTCTTCAATAAAGTGCAATTTGTCGTCAAGTTGGATCTCTTCAAGTGGGATAACCAAGTTTTCATCCGCCAGACATTTCTTGAGATTCAAAACATGGAAGGTGTTATGAATTCCACGGAGTTTATCAGGAAGCTCCAGCTTGTATGCCACGGGACCAATTCTTTCTATGATTTTGAATGGCCCAATGTACCGTGGACTCAACTTACCACGTTTCCCAAAGCGAATTACGCCCTTCCAAGGCGATACCTTTAACATGACCATATCACCCACTTGAAATTCCATCGGTTTGCGTCTGACATCCGCATAACTTTTCTGACGGCTTCTGGAGTAGTATACGATTTTGATTTGACAATCTTTTCTGTCGCCTCTCGGACCAATACCGGGGCCAGTGAGGTTGGCTTATCTCCACTTCACTCCAGCAAACTGACGATTACACCTTTTGCCCATATAAAAGCTTCAAATGGCACAGCCTGGATGCTCGATGATAACTGTTATTGTCGGAGAATGACCAATTGGTAAGTGGTCGATTCTAGCTACTATCCAAAATCAATTACGAATGCTCGTAACAGTCCTCCAAGTCTGAACAGTTCTCTGATTTGAACACATCTGTTTATGTGGTGGTAAGAAGTGCTTCATATCCAGCTGGTATTCCATCGCCTTCTTGTAGTGATTTCCAAAATATTGATGTAACAAGCTGTCTCTATCAGAGATAATTGATGTAGGTCGCCTGCTTTACTCCAATTTCCTTTATGTTATTGGGTGGTTTTTCCATGATGTCAGTTCTTCTTCATCGGCAAGAAATGAGCAGATTTGGTTAATCGGTCAACAATAACCCAGATGGAGTCATAACCACTTGACGTTCTTGGAAGTCCTGAGACGAAATCCATGGTTATTTTCTCCCACTTCCACTCTGGGATTTCAGGTTGTTGGAGTAGACCGGATGGCTTTTGGTGCTCAGCCTTTACCTTGGCACAGGTCAGACATTTACTGACATAGGTGGCCAATCTCAGCTGTCATGTTCGGCCACCAAATAGAGCTTTTCTTTAAGTCGTATTACATCTTGTCTGATCCCGGGTGAATGGAATATTTAGATTTGTGCGATTCATGCATGATCAAATCCCGTAATCCCCCAAACAACGGTAACCAAATTCGCCCTTCAAAGCATTGGGTTCCATCAGAACGGATCTCGAATATCGGCTTGATTAGCCTTCCAAGGTTTTCAGCTTTCACGTTTTCCTCTTTCATCGCCTCAGTCTGAGCATTGAGTATTTTCTCAGGTAAATGGTGTTGTACAGTCTTTTACCAAAAAGATCTAACCCTTATTGGTTCTCTGTCCTTTCGACTCAGGGCGTCGGCCACTACGTTAGCCTTACCAGGATGGTAACGGATTTCACAATCATAGTCACTCAAAAGTTCAATCCATCGCCGTTGTCTCATGTTGAGCTCCTTTTGATCCAGAATGTACTATAGACTCTTATGATTTGATCTGTGTACACATTACACTTAGTACCATACAAATAATGCCTCCAGAGTTTAAGTGCAAACTGTAACATCCGAAAATTTTCGGAATTTTAAAGGACTATTCTAATCTTTGACTTTTCGAGTCTGACTTGACTTTTTGACTTTTGGTCTTTTATTGTCACATAAAACGATTACCGCGTAACTGGTAAAAATTTTCGGAACAGATTTCAATAATAAATCATATTTATTATTACACACCTCGGGTACAAAGTTATTTTTTTATTTTTTTTATTTGATTTGAAAACGAAAAAGATATATATTAATTCATAGTTGATTTTTATAAAAACGAACAATAAATCACGTCTTTTCCGATATCGAACTCTAAGCATTTTGATGTCAAAACGATTTTTCGGGACAACCTTTTTAGTTTTGTCAACACTTGGTAAACAGTCAGAAGAGGGTGAAATGCCCCTCACAAAGTATTTGAAATTTGCACTCGAGGTGTTCGACACAAAATAATTAAATTTATTTATATGATTTTCGTAATTTATTTAATAAAGTATTAAATAAAATCATTTAACATTTTTATTCAAAAGCGTTTGTTGATAACGCGAATTCGAGTTGAAATCCATTTTTATTTCGGACAAGGCATAACCGGTTTATCAAATAAATAACTAATGTTTTTATAAATATTATAAAAATATTTATGAAATACTATCAAGTGAATACTCATTTTTGTTGAAAAAATAATTTGGAAAACAATGGCGAAAGTTTCGTGCGTTGAATCATCTGTTAAGTCGCTCAAACGAGTCCCGAACCAATAATTGTCAAAACTATATTAAAAATTTACATAATTCACCCCACACTTTTGAGATTTGTCACTTTTGGTTATAACTTTATATATATATATATATATATATATATATATATAAAGTTTATACACAATTTCATATTTATCAAAAAATAAACACACACTTCACCACTCACCTCTCTCTCCCTTTATATTTTCCGGCGAGCTTCTGCCGCCGCCGGCCACCTGCCACCGCCGCCGGTCACCACCTCCGGCCACCGGAAAACTTTTCCGGCCGAGTTCAAAAATGTTGCTCGTGACCCGATCTACCCGATCCCCATACCCACTCGCCACCACACGCCATCCCCCCCACCGGCTGCCACAGCCGCCGCTACCCCCTCCCTTCCATCACCACCGTCGCACCTCCAAGGGGTGCGTTCGGTTTTTCTGTCGGCCCCTAGAGGGTGTTTGTTTTCGGTGACAGCCCACCCAAAGGGGTGTATGTTTCGGTGACAGCCACCGCACCACAAGGGTGCGGCTGGTTTGTGTCTCACCACCCAAGAAAGGGTGCGTTCGGTTTGTTTTGGCTGCCAACCACCAGGTAGGGTGCGTTTTGGTGTGGTCTCCACCAAGAAGGGTGCGTTGGGTTTATGGGCTGCCAACCACCCATAAAGGGTGTGTTTGGTTTGCGTCTGGTTTGTAACATAAGCACCACGAGGTGCGTTTGGTGGTGGCAGCCACCCAGGTAGGGTGCGTTTGGCTTAACAGCCGCCACCAAGGGGCGTGTTCAGTTTTCTTATGGTCACAAAAAGGGTGCGTTTGTTTCGGGGTTGCCATAAAGGGTGCGTTTGGTTGACTGCCACCACCACAAGGGTGCGTTTGGCAGTCAACCACCACCAAGGGGTGCGTTTGGTTGTTGTTTTCAACGTCTAGGGAGCGTTTGGATCTGGGTTCAGATTAGGGCGTGTTTGGTTTAGGTTATAACAGCCATGGTTTGTTTGGTTTGATAATCGCACAAGGGGTGCGTTTGGTTGGCTGCCCAACACCGAAAGGGTGCGTTTGGGTTAACAGGAAACCGGTTAGGGTGTGTTTGGTATAGCAGAAACACGGATAGGGGTACGTTTGGTTGGGCAGATTTACACCAAGGGGTGCGTTTGGTTTGACATTAAGCACCAAGGGTGCGTTTGGTTTAGAGAAGACAACAAGGGTTAGATTGGTTTATACCTTGACAAATAAAAATAACATAAAGTTTTAATAAATATTAAAACCGGATATATATAATGGTGGCTAATCGGTTAAATAAAATGTAATTTATTATTTTGTTTAGTTTAGATTATTATAAAATATACGATTATATATTTAAACTTGAGGTTATTGCTAACACGTTTTATTTGGAAAGTGGAAAAATTAAAGTTTTACGAATATGGTAATACGTGAGGTTTTGCGTATCTGGGGTAACGTTATTAATATGGAAATGTCTTGGCGAAATTTATTTAAATTTTTAATGTAGTATATTTTACTAAATTTTCTTTTATTTAGAAAAACCGATAAAAGAACTTAAATTATATTTTAAAGATATAATAATTTGTATTATACAATAACCGGATAAACGAATGAAAACTATACTTTTACAAATGAGATAACGATTTTAGCCACGACTGACGAGAAACGAGAAATGTATGAATTTATAAAGTATTATTTTATATTTATAATTGTCAGCTAGAAGGAAAAACATCATAATTGTTGTAAAAGCATTTATATACATCGTTTAACTTAATTGGTATCTTAAAAAATACGATTACGTTTATGCCAGAAACTTTTTATTTAATTAAAGTGGTGATTTCAGAAAACGGGTCAAACTAATTGGTTTAATCATTTACTCACACTTATTATATAATACTTGCAAAACATTATATACGTCACATTAATCTTCGGATTGTTTGTATTTGTTGTATAACTCACGGTACGAGTTATATAAGGGTTTATTTTTATATGTAATATATAAAGAATATATTACACATGTTGCGTTACTTTTCAAATTATTTATTTAACCAACCACCAAACTATTACAACTTGAAATCTAAATCTTTTGTCAACATGTCGCGTTGACGTAACCATTCATCGGGAAACCCAAATTCATTATCCTAGGCTAGTGGGACTTAGCAGTTAAGTTAAGCTGCAACATCTTGATCGAGCCGCTTCGTCTTCCGTTGTGTCGGGCATATCAGATGCCTATCTATCAATCGTTCTACAACATCAATGTGAGTTCATAACCTCGCTTTTCAATCTTTTGAATGTTTTATAAACCCGCGAGGGGGGTACATGCTTGTCTACAAACTCTTATACTTACTCGGTTACCTTATAACAATGTGATTGTTTTTAAAGGATATTGTGAGTTTATAATCCTACGTTTTACTTGTTTTACATATATTTTTAGGGTGAGAACATGCTTGTGCAAATCTGTTTGCAAACTCAATTACATGGTCGATTTCATACGTGTTTACATGAATGCTTACAAACTCATTTACATGGTTGATTACCTGTTTGGTTTACATACTCATTTATATATCTCGCGAGGAGATACAATACTTGATTTAATTTTTTAACGTAAACACATACTATACTTTTATGATTACGGATTAGCTTAGGTTGCATCAACTGTAAATCACTCGGAGGGTGAGCGCGAATGTTATGAAATAGATCTATTCGGGATTGACAATCCCGTTCGGGTGACTAGCTATCGCCGGTAACGAACGTTATAACATGTCGGAACATGATTGGTTGAGTCTTCAGGGCAAACAATTTCATACACATGGATATTTTCAGAGATGCCCGGGTGTTCTTGGAGGGGACACCTGTGATGGGTACAAAGGATTTTCATTACTGCCCGGGTGTTCTTGGAGGGGACACCTGTGATGGGTACAAAAGGGTTTTCATTAATGCCCGGGTGTTCTTGGAGGGGACACCTACGATGGGTACATTTTTACTGTGCCTTGAATAAAGTGGCATACATACAAGTCTACGTCACAGTTTCATGAACTTAGAGTAATGGTAATCATGGTTTTATACACACTTGAACATTTACGTTGCCTTGAATAAAGTGGCAATACATACTTTGGACAATTGCGGTCAAATTATCATACATACATTTTGAAGGACATTTAAGGATTTAAATGGTCGTACACGCTTTACAGAACCTTGGTTCAACATTTATACTTAAACAAATCTATGAACTCACCAACTTTAATGTTGACACTTTTTAAGCATGTTTTTCTCAGGTGAATTAGATGCTTGGATTATTTGATGTGCATTGGAGTCTTTACATTCAAGTTTTTTATGGTGATGCAATTATGGGACAACTATTATTTTGATTTCAGAAAATCAACGAGATTGTGTTACAAACGACACTTTTAGAGGTCGTTCTTTTGTATCTAGCGCTGTGTATTATGAAGTAACTCCCCCGGACATACTTCCGCTGCGACACGCATTTTTGGGGGTGTTACAATACATACAAGTGATCAAATCTCGTTGTGTTAATTTCAAGCTTTTCATTGTGATGCAATTATGGGACAAACATTATATCAATTTCAAGGAAATCAACGAGATTACTTTTCAAACGACACATTTAGAGGTCGTTCTCTTGTATCTAGCGCTGTGTATTATGAAGTAACGCCCCCGGACATACTTCCGCTGCGACACACATTTTTGGGGGTGTTACAATATGTATGAGAGTTTATGAATAGAATAATTAGGGTTTACACATTGTACATTGAGTGTAGTAGCTTGTACAAAAGTGGTGGTGAAGAAATTAGAATGAAAACAGAGGTAAAACGGCTATTTTGGAGATCATGCTTAATGACTTGTATATTGTGCTTTATAAGACTTGTACTTGACTTGGAGGGAGTTTATATTTCAAATGAGATGTTATATTACTTGTACATATGCTTTAGTAGCTTGTACATTAACTTTAGATATTAATCTTTCATGGAATTAGGGTTTTAGAGATATACGATAACGGTTTAAAGCCCGTCTTGATATAACGTTGCAATTGGTACATTATAGGAATAATGTACTTTGCAAAAAGGATATGATGATATTGACTTGACATGTTATGATGTTTTCTTAACATATATGAAGATAGGATTGCCATAGGTAGGTTGCGTGAGCCTGTCTACTTTAGTTATGCAAGTTACATTGCACATTGAAATATTGGCAATGCAATAAAGCAAAAAATATCCCCTTTCGTATAATTGGATCATCGGTAAAATAGAGTTGATTTTGCTTCTATGAAAATTCTTGGTTGTTATAGTATCACCCTTACAGGAAATCGATTCCCGAGATTTAGTTAAATGATGGAGTGATGTCAAAGAATGATTATGAATTTGTAAGAGAGTTGCTAATCATGTGGGATACAGTTTTGGAAATGAACAGATGATGAAGGTAATAATGACAATGATTAAGTGAAGAAAAGGAATTATTTGTACAAATGGATTGAAAGAAATTTGTTTGTACGTATGCTATATACTTAAGCCTACTTATTTATAATTTATCACTTACAAAAGAAGCGTCCAACTCCTTGTAAACTGAGAATTTATTAAAATTCATTGTTATAGATTTATCTAATTTCCCTTATTTAAATGAAGAAGCGTCCTAATTCATTTCAATAAGATGATCATAAATCGTCTTACCTAAGCATAAAAACATGATATCGAAACGGTAATGTGTAGAAAATGATATGATCATGAAAGGTAAGAAAAATACTGAGATATTAATTGTACTGACGCCCGTATAGTCGAGGATAATAATTTATGTTTCAAAGGTATGAGGAGGGTATTCAGAGTTGAACATAATAGAATCGATGGAATTTGAAAACAATGTCGAGTTTTGATATCATCAGATAACAAGATGTAACGGAATCATCACTTTATTATTTCATGGATAATTTTACATATGAAACTCTAAAAGAGTTGATACTTATGCTACGTATCTTGAGATAGGATTCTAGATAAAAGCAATAAACGACAAGGATCGTAGCTTGATGATTGGGGTTTTCAGATTGAAGAAGATTCTGATGAAATTTGAATATCCTCGAGAGTTGTTTCTAGGGTAGAAATCCTAAAGTAAACAAAAGCAAGCTTGTCTCTAAGTATGCTTTCTTGTGGACCTGTTGTTTGCTTTTGAGCACTGATTCGCATAATGCCCTTTCTTACCACAGGCATTACAAGTTACGAATATTGTTTGTAGATTGTTTCTAGTGGTTGGTCTTTTGTTTCTGCAGTTCTTGGTTAAATGACCTATCTTGTTGCAAGTTTGACACTTGACAGTGCAATGACCTATGTGATGTAGGGTGCATCTTTTACACAAGGGACGATTTCCAGTATACCCATTGGTGACAGTATAAGTCCTGAAGGTTTCTTGCTTCCTCTTCCGCTGCTGCTGGTGATCATTGTTACGGTTGTTATCTTTTTTCGGTTTATTATGTTAGTGGTTGTTGTTTGATGTTTCCCTTAGCCTCAAGCTTTCGTTTATGATCATTCGCTTCTTGCACATAATCATGCTTTATTATCTGATCCATTAACCTATGGGCTATATTGATGGCTTCCTCCAAAGTTTGAGGCTTCGAGGTAGTAACGTTTACTTCAATATTTCTAGGTAATCCATTGATGAAGACTTCCATAAGTTTCTCAGCGTTTGGTACCATGTTTGGGTATCAGATGGCTAATTCTTGAAATCTCCTAATGTAAGTCTTAAGATCATTTCCTTTCACAACCAAGTCGTAAAGTTCGTCTTTCATCTTCTTGACTTCAGTTCGAGGGCAATACTTATTGGTTAAGAGCCTTTTCAATTCGGTCCAAGTGATTTGATTGGCTTGATCTATTCCAATAGGTTGAGCGTATGCATTCCACCAGGACATGGCATCATTGGTTAAGGTACCGGTAGAAAATGTCACTTTGTTTTCCTTGGCACAGTTGCTACGAGAAAATACTAATTCAGTCCGCTCAAATCAGCGAATGAGGCCAACTGCTCCTTCCGTACCATTAAAGTAGAAAGGTTATAGTTTCCCGTTTTTTCTACAGGAGTTCCAGTAGGTTCGGTGTTCCTGTTGGGATTACTAGCACTTGCTACTGTTGCAGCTTGTGCTTTCAGAGCTAAGGAAATGCCATCAGTAATGAGTTGTTGGATGGTAGCCAAAGTTATGGCTGGTGTTTCGGATGTTGACGTCCTTTTGGGAGGCATTCTATCAACATAAGACAACATGTAGTAAGAATGATATCACAAGTTTTGAAAAGTAGTAAAAGAAAATGTGATGCTTAAAATGCTTAAAGAGTAATGCGTATTTTTGGATTTTAAGCACTTAGAGGTTAGGGTATGATTCATAATGATGAAGACGGAGATAGTGATGCAAATGATGGAGATGATGATGAAAGAGAAATAAGCTGGAAATAAGGTACGAAACGGGATTCCTTTGTATAAACAAGTTGCCTTTTTACGGTACATAGTCAAGATTTGACAAACGTTTTTATTTATACCACACATCTCGTGGCTAGGATAAAGTTATAAATAGTCTAAGAGTTTGTTGACATCCTAAAGATCTTCCTGATCTGTTTGGTGACGAGCTTGGATCTCCTCAATAATTTGTTCAAGATTGGAAATTCTGTAGTGAGCAAAGGCAATCTTATCCTTTTTCCCTAACTGCTTCTTTTGAAGTTTGATAATCTGAGTACGGATTCTCTTAAGTTCGGTCTTTAGTTCGTTACCATTTCTTCGTATGATCATTCTATCATTAATACGTCCTTCTTCCATTTTATTAATGCGGTGAAAAGAGAGTTCATCTAAGTAATTCAAAATATCTTCGATTTGTTCCTCATGATGTTTCAGATGCATCTTAATTGAACTTTTTCCTATTTCAAATATTTGAAGTAGGGTAGGAGTATAAACTGAGAAAGATGGTGATACCAAATCACGGGTTTGATTCTGAGATGGATTTGTAGGAAAGAGTGATAGAAGACAGGTTTACTTCTTAGATGGTAATAGTTTTTCAAGAACAAAGAAATATCGAGGGTCAAATAGTAGTGATGGTGGTAATACTAGAGATGGAGTTAAAACAGTCTGTGGAGTAATAGGAGCTGGTGGTGAAATAGGTGATTCCTTAGCATAAAATGCTTGTATGTCCTTTAAACAAGGGTTATTGTAGAAAGGTAAGAATACTGGCGGGATCATGTTATCCTTAGAGTTTTTCAAAGAATTAAAAGAACTGCTTTACGATGAAGCCGGGAAATAATCAGATGAGACCGAAGTATAGTTAAGAATATTCATAGAGGAAAAAGCATCCTCAATATCGGAAGTAGAGTGGTTGGGAGAAGACATCGTTCTGTTAACAACCCAGTGGTAAATAACATAAGTTATTTATATAATAATATAGTAGTTATGTATATTTACATACTATTCCGGGAATGCAGTGGCACGGAGGACTTTGATGGCTAGAAAAGAAAAGTAGTTATAGTTAAGGTTTTGACCTTATTCTCTATAACCATGGCGCTGATACCAATCTATAACACCCCCATTTTTACATATAGCATCGGAAGCTAATCTGGGGTATTACTTCATAGTACAACAGTCATAATTATAGAAAACAACTCAAACAGTTCAGCCATGTTCAAGTCCGAGCCACTCCGTGCCATAGATTGCTTAAGTACCTGAGATATATGCTAAAAAGAGTCAACACAAAGGTTGAGTGAAATTCATAGGTTTGAATACAAGTCATAGTGTAATAATTATACGAGCACAATTATTATGAAAAATGGTATTACTACATTGTGGTATTGTATAATTGCGTCTAAACTCATAGCACACAAACTGACTTGTGCATATATATACCCAAAACTGATGTGAAATATAGTATGTTTGGTTATCTATGATATTCAAATATAGTATGTTTAGTTATCTATCCGGCTAATACAAACAGGATTCGTCAATCCCGATAGATCTATCCACAATATTCGCGTTCACTCGTAAGTGATTAATGGTCCATGATAATGAGGGACTTTTGGCATAAAGTGATTTAGACATTAATTGTAATGGTATATTAGGATAGCATATAATCTGGAAAACACTTGTATTCATAATTTATAGCATGTATCCCCCTCACGGGTTTATAAAACATTAAAGAGATTTAAAAGTGAGGCTATGAACTCACCTTAACAGTACAGGGAAATCTGAGTGATTAGCAAAGGTATATGAAATGAAAGTAACGGCTTCGTCGCACGCAACCTGGGATAATATGTCAAGTCTTAGGAAGATTGTACTCTAGAACTTTGGTT